>ML741865.1:0-103183 GCA_009193525.1 Aspergillus sergii | reverse complement strand
TTTTTTTTTTTTTACATAATACGACTCAGCCGTATATGCATAGAAAGATCTCTTCTTAACCAGTGGTTCTGCCATTCGTACTCGTATTCCTGGTCATTACGATGCGAGGGAGTTGGGCGTAATCTCACCATTTGCGGGGTCGGACAACCACGTTACATTGCATCCTTTAGCAAGAACCATAAATTCCACGCTATATGCCGTGTGACGGGTACCCCTGTCGCTGTAGATCCGTGGGATTGTATGGGGATCGATCCAGATAGCTCGCCCAAATCTCATTTAGACTCCGAGATTATATAGAGAAGGTTGGACAGCACCGTCACACACCAGACATGGAGGCTTACCACACCCAAATACCCGTTCGAAAGCTAAAAGACTCCTGTGATGTCTGTTCAGCATCCAAGCTGAGATGCGATAAGCAGAAACCGACTTGCTCGCGTTGCGCAAACCTCAACCGCCCGTGCACATACAGCCCAGCTCGCCGTGGTGGTCGGCCACATCGCGTACGGCGGAAGACGAGCCAGAGCCAGGGTCAGGATCAGAACCAAACCCAAAGCCCCCAGCAATGCTTCAAGGCGCCAGATACAGATACTAGCAACAGCCACATGGTGGAGCCGACCGGAATCCCGAGCCAAGGCGACAACGAGATGAGCTGCGACAATGGCTGGTTTCCTAGTACACATACCATAGGCCATTACCAGGATAACCAGCCACAATCCACAGAGATGCCAGAAATGCCATCGTCACCGTGTAATACAATGGGTATGGAGCATGACGCGGATACCGACTGCACCAAGGTTGCTCTGTCGATTGTTGAACAGCTGGAAATGAGTAAGGGGAGGCGCAGGTCCGCCACTCCCACGTACGGGGGCAGCGGCTTGACGGCTACCGAGGCGTGCCAGCGGTTGTTGACCATCCTCATGTGTCCGTGTTCCGAGCAGGCGGATGTGGCGCTTCTGGTGGCATCGGGGTGCATTTCGCTCATGGACGTGGTTCACTACTCGGCTGGTGCCGATTCCGACCCAGGACTGGTGAACCTCGACGGGCCATATACTAATGATGGCATGTCCATCAGCCAGGGCTCATGTAATCAGGATATACTCATGTGGTCACGACCACAATCATCGTCGCGCAGCTTGACTGGCGACGGTCAGAGTCAGGTTGGCGACCTATCCAAAATTGCCAGGCTCATTTTGCAGTTTACAGATAGGTACTGCCAGGATAACAAGGGTGGCGCGCGCTGGGAGCACACTACCTGGGTTGTTGCGCCGGTAGCGGCGTTGCTTCGCTGCAAGTTGCAATCTGTCACTCAGGGAGTGGCAAGACGTATGGTCTTTTGAGTTTTATCTTTTATTGATATAGTGCTGTACATAGTACAGAGTACATCTTGCAGACGTTTTGAGAGCCTAGCTAGACCATAGAGAATAACGACTCAGTCGTGGAGCAATAAATAACGACCTTAAAAGTGCCCCTTGGAGTTGGAAATTGATGATGAGACTCGTCTTTATTTCTCTTCTTTTATTTATGACTCAAAAACCACGTTTAACTGATCAATATATTTCTAGCATTCATTTCACTCGAATCTTTACGCTAGCGCTCTAAGGTGTGAATTTATCGTTCATGTACTTGCATGATCTATGCGCGCGTGTAATAGTCCCTTTGATCTGGGATGGGCGACTTCCCATACAGTGTACCGGTTGCCTACTGGGTTCCTGGCAAAGGCTGGCCAGCGATAAAGCGTGGGAATCCTTGGTAGCCGAGCCAGAGCTCACCAGTTCCCGGCGGGCCACCGACAATCTCCTTCTGGCGAGCCTTGAGCTCATCAACGTCCCAAGCGGCGAAGACGATTTTGTCTTTGACGAACTCCGCTTCGGGAGAGGCAATCCAGACAAGGAAATCGGCAGGAAGAGAGACTATCAAAGGAAGAAAGGAAGAATAATCGTTAGTGACTGGGATGCAAGAGCAGGATCAATCAATACTTACTATCATCATAGGCATATGGCAATTGGATCGTCTCTGCCAGCTTGGCCGACATGGCCGTTCTGAGGAGTCCGGGATGCACATTGTGAAGCCGCACTTGCGGGTTCTCGGTGGCAAAGGACTGTAAGAGCTTGACGGCGGCCATCTTGCTGCTCACGTAGGCTCCCATGCCAGGGAACGGGGGGAACAGGATGCCAGCCGTGGTGAGATTGATAAAGGTGACCGGCTTATCCTCGCTGGCGCTGACGGTCCTGTTTGCCAGGACAACAGCCTGTGCCGTTACCAGTGTACCGACGACAGTGGTCTTGTAGCCGTCCAGGAAGGTAGCCGGATCCGCTTCCAGAAGAGGAACGACGGGGGCCAGGACGCCGGCACAATGGACGAGGATGTCGATGCCGCCAAACTCCGCAGCCACCTTGTTCATGGCATTGCGTACGCTCGCAGCATCGCACAGCTCAGCCTCGTGAGTTTGAATCGTCACCTCTGCGTGACCGGTGCGGACAATAGTGGCGGTTTCGGCCAGGGCGTCGGCGCGTCGACCGAGGAGGATGAGGGCTCGGGGACCCGATGCAGCAAAGGATGAGGCTGTGGCCCGGCCAATGCCGCCCGATGCGCCAGTGATCAGCACAACCTTGCCCGCCGTGGAGAGGCCCGGCTGGGTGGGGTTGATGCCAGCATATGTGGCGGAGTGAGTGACCTTGGTGTACGAGGGTGGCGTGGCCATTGTGTCAGACTCTCTTCGAGCGAATTACAGTCGCGTGATGTAATATAGGAATCGCTTCAATGTAGACACGTAAACGTAAGCACGTAAGATTGGCTAACCCTGTGAAAGCAGAGGCTGGCGAGTCGAGTATTTCCGGTCAAAGTGTGTTACAGAGAGGATTGAATAGGCCGGTTGGTAGGCGGGGGAGAGCTCATTATTAATGGCATGCATCGTCAGCAAAATCGAGCCTGGTCACTGACGATACAACCTTTAGCATCTGCCTCAGACCAACATCGATGAGGGGCAGGAAGCACCTGAGTGGGTGCATACCTGCGTCGACCGCCAGCCAGACAGGGATCTCGGCCGGGCCCCGCATTAGACGTGCATCGGCGGCTTTTTCCAGCCTCAGGTCTGCATCGACGGAGTCCGAGAATGCGTGGCTCGTTCGGAATCCACACGCATCCACATACCAACAATGCCCCATTCGGTCGGCCTGCAACAGGCAGATGTCTCGGAAGCCTAGAAATGGGGCTCTCCCTTTACTGTGTACTCCAAGAGAATGTCCAAAACCTCCCGAAAAAATAAATAGTAAAGGCGCAACTGGTTGTAGGTTATCCACCAGTTCGAATTGTGGATCCCGGGCCAACAGGAACAAAGAACAGGGCACGCAGATACTGTACTCCGTAGATCATGGATCCCCAAATACGAGGTCAACAGCAAGGGTTCAAGGAAGCCCTCCTACCTAGAGTGCCCTAACCCGACCATCGTAACCAAGCCATAACCTAACCTTACCTAATCTGACCGACCTAGGTTAGCAGGGCGGTGGGCAGGGTTTCCAGACATACTGTCGGCAGAAAATAACCCTGGCTCACCGTCTGCCTAGATAGGTTCAGTGGTCGCCTTAGGCAGAACTAGGTTAACTGTGGGTTACCTATCGAGGGAACAAAATATATATCAACCAAACCACGGGTCAACTAGGAGTAGGAACAACCAACCCCACTAACCTAACCTAGATTTTGAACTCAAACCCAACTCGTTAATAGCTCTATATAGGCCGATCGTCTATGCAACGGTATTTATAATAGCTGGAATGTACAGTTGACAGGTCCCATGTCCTTGTAAAGCAGCCCCAAGCAATATGTTTCGCTACCGCAAACGCATTGAGAATCGAAAGCAGGCAGTGCCTGATTTTTTACAGACTGTTATAGTACACGTTTTATCTTGGTTGCATGGGACAAGGAATCGGGCCAGGGACACCGAAAAGCTCCACCGTGACATTGGGAATGGTAAATTGGGCTAGCAGGGTTTCGACCGTAGGTGAGACAAAGAATGGAAGGGCTGGACATTGGCGCCATGTGTAGTTTGGTTTGGTTAATGTGTAGAGTAACATCGAACTACCGGGGTGTGATGGGGGCGCAGTCATTGATTTAGCCGAGCCTAGATTCCTTTCGGATGAGCCTAAAAGTTCCCCTCATTCCTACCTACTTAGCATAGATTGTCCTCTAGGTATATACCCATCTCGTCAGATAAATCGATCATTGATCAGCCGTCATTTCGGTTACCGGTCTTTTTATTACAGACATGGGAGAGGCAGACTATGTGATCGTCGGTGGCGGTACGGCAGCCCTGGTTGTTGCCTGCCGACTGTCGGAGAACCCAGACACGCGCATCGTCGTGCTGGAGCGCGGTGAAGATACGTCGAGTGATGCTCGCGTTCAGAATCCACTGATGTACGAGTCCCTAAATGGCAGCGAGATGGACTGGAACCTCAAGGGGGCTCCGCAGGTAACGACGATTCTCTCCCCTCTCCTGACAATGGCTTTGTGCTAAAATGAACGGACCAGGCCGGACTGAATGGTCGAGCATTCAACCAAGCGGCGGGAAAGGCCCTGGGCGGGTCTTCAGTAATCAATGGATGCATCTTCCTGCCCCCGGCTGCAGCGGCTCTCAATGCTTGGGAGTCGCTGGGCAATCCGGGCTGGAATTGGGAAACGCTAGCACCCTATTTTCAACGGACGTATACCTTGCATCCCAGGACCGGGGGCCCCCATCCTAATACAGCTGGCCCAATCCAAGTGAGCTACCTGGTGCCTACGGAGAGGGCCGACGCCACTCTGCTCGAGGCATGGAAGCAAGCTTTCGAGGAACATGGCTATGATTACGCCGATGAATTGGTGTCGGAAGGGGCAACCATTGGTACGCGACCGTACACTGCGACCATCGACCCGGTGTCCGGATATCGTAGCAGCGCAGCGAACGGATACGGCGCCATTCTCTCATCTCGTGCTAACGTCAGAATCGTCGCCGGTGCCAACGTAACTCGTATCCTGTTCGACTCCTCTGCACCGAATGGCAATCTCACTGCCACGGGAGTAGAGGTCCAGACCGAAGCCCGCAAAACTGTCCTCTTCAAACCCACCAAAGAGGTGATTATGGCCGCGGGCGTGTTCAACAATCCGAAAATCCTCGAATTGTCAGGGATTGGTGATCAAGCTAGACTCCAAAAGCTCGGCATTTCACCACTCGTCCACCTGCCCGGGGTAGGAGAGAACCTGATGAACCACGCTATGAGTATCCTCTCAGCCCCAGTGAAGGCGCATGCGGACATCCAGGATATCGCCCCGGGCATGAAAGCCAACGCCCTCATCCGCCTCGCGCCCGCGGACATGCAAGAGATTCTCGATCGGGCCCGCGAGAGCCCAGACCACGCGGCCATAGCAGGGATCCTGAACGGTCCCAACGAGGCGTCCGCCTGCGTCCACTTCGCCATCTACCCCGGCAATCTCGCCATCATCGGCCTTTTCCCTTCCTTCCCTTTCTCCAGGGGCAGCGTCCATATCCAATCAGCGGACCCAGCCAGTACCCCCCAGATTGATCCAAAGTACCTGAACCACCCGTCCGACCTCGATTCGATGGTCCGGCACGTTCAGCATTTGCAGGGCATTCTCCACTCGGCCCGTCTCCAGCACTTTGTAGATGCGCCGCCGCCCCAGGATCGAGAGGCGCTGGCGCAGCTGGTGCGCGAGGCCATGGCCATCCCAACGGCCCATGCGTGCGGTACCGCCGCGATGCTGCCCCGCGAGAAAGGCGGCGTGGTCGCATCGGATCTGAAGGTCTACGGTGTCAGCAATGTTCGAGTAGTCGATGCAAGCGTCTTCCCCGTCATTTCGCAGGCGAATCCTATTAGCACTGTGTATACGGTGGCTGAACGGGCCGCAGATTTGATCCGAGCGGATTGATCTGCCCTTGTTGTGCTTCCCCTTGCATTCGGTCTTGTGTGTTCGTGGTCCTCAGTGGTAGGGAATAGTAGAACAGTTATTTACGGTTGAAAATAGAATGATTGAGTCTTGCTTTTGCCCGAGTCACTACTAAGAGCTGCCAGAAGTACCGATTGAAAATGAATATCATCGATTTACGCTAAAGGAATCCTCGTTGAGAAGGAATTGACACTATCTTTTTTTATTTTATTTTTTATTGCGCAGTGGGTCAATATTGAATCGCAACAAAAGCATCCCTGTGGACGGGGAAAGAATTGGACAAGTTTTAAGATGCACGTCTACGAAGTGAGTGACCAAACCTAACTATCCACCAATCCTTTGAGAACATAGGAGTGGGCCAAGCAAAAAAGTACAGTACATCAACATCGCCGAGATGGACTGAACTTGGCTTCCTACCGTAAGTCCTAAGCGCACCCAGGGTTCACTCTGCACAGGCTGTACTCTGTATAACTGCAAATTTGGTATTCTATTCTCCCTAAACTTATCAATACTAAAACAAACCACATCACTTGGCAGCCGCAAAAATAACCGAGCTTTGCATAACCGGCGCATACTTCTTAACCGCCACAGCACGTAGCCCTGCTTTGTCCAGGATGGCATCCCACTGCGATGCCGTCCGCTCCGTCGTACTAAACAAGGAATACATTTGAAGATCGAGCCCGGCTGGCCATACGTGAGCGTTCTCCTCTGGAACAACCACTTCATCAATCGCCACCAGGGAATCCGCCGACATGGCGGGCACAATGTTGGAGAGAATCTGCACTGTGTTCTTGTCGTCCCAGTTGTGAAGAATGGCTCGCAGATAGTAATACTTGGCACCTTTCACGGGCTGGGTTTGAAAAAAGTCGTGCTTCATCCATTGAATGCCTTTGATATCGGGGGCACATTTGATGACTTCACCGCGGTCCTGAACGATCACTCGACCAGCGAGCTCCGGGTACTTGGACAGCACTTCAGCCGCCTGATGGCCAGTGTTGCCACCAATGTCTACAAACATGGCACCGTCATGTCCACTGCTGACAGACTCGTCGAGAGGCATCATATCCACACCATTGGCGTCTCTGGTCAGCCGCATGGCAGCCTGAAAGTTCTTCAACACATCCGGATGCTGCTTGAGCCAGGGATAGGGCTCCAGATCCGTACTGAGAGCCTTTTGAAACGCACTGCCCTTGGGCTCATTCTGATATCCAGTCTCCTTTAAGAAATCAGGCAGAGCATGGAACGCAGGATTGCTGAAGGCGTGGAAAAATCGGATGGGATGCTCAATGCGCGGGTCTGCAAAGACGTAAGTCTTCTTGCTGGCCACATACTGGTCAGGTCCTGTCTCTCCGACCAGACGACTAGCGACCATGTATCGCATGATACGACTGATGAGCAGTGGGTCTGCCCTGGAAGACTTGGCAAGCTCTTCGGATGATAACGGTCTTTTGCTCTCCACGAGGGACTTGAAAATTCCAAGGTCCCCCCCGATGCAAACCATCGCCGTTTGTCGACCCTATTTTGAGAGTGTCATCAGTATACACAACGTAATGCATCCAAGCCCAGAATTGCTTTTTTTTTTTTTTTTGCTTACCGCATCAACTAATCGCACCACTGTGTCGAAAGGAGTCTCCAGGTCCTCCGCCGACTGGTGCAGTGACGAGATCAGACGGTGCCTAGTGGCTTCTTCGATTGGAGTCTGGGAAGAGCTCTTCTCGGCTTCAATGAGGTCTGCCATGCAACTTTTGACGGAGCGCACCTCGACATTGTTGTGTCCATTTAATCCATCATGGCCGTTGGTCAGGTGGTTTCCATTGGTTTGGGCATGGCCATTGGTCTCCGTATGTCCATTAGTTTCGGCGTTACCATTGCTCTCGATATGGCCGTTAGTCTCGATATGGCCGTTAGTCTCGGTATGACCATTCGTCTGGTCATGGTCCTTGCACATGTGGTTTCCATTAGTTTGGGAATGGCCATTTGAAAGCGTCTTAGCCGCTCTTGCTTCGCCGTTGAGGAAAGAGAGCGCATCATGAGTTGTGTATTTGACCTCAGCTTTCTTCGCTGGGGACAATCCGAGGTTTCCCTTCTCTAGACGAGGAGCGAGGCCGTCGATAGAGTCAAGGGTGAAATTGTCAATGTTGAGCGAATCCTCGGGGCGGACCATGCGTCGTCCCTTCAAAGTCTTGAGGATTGCCTGCTCCTCTGGTGTCAGATGCTTCTCGAGTTCGTCAAGAGCCTTGCGGTTAGCCTCATCGTAAGCATCTCCATCGTGGCCGAGTGACTTGAGCTTCTTCACGAGAGCCTCTTTCTCTTCAAACGAGACATGCGCAAATGCTCTGAAACAGAACTCGACCGTCTTGGACATTTCAGCTTGGGTCAGCTTGCCCTTTGCGTCGGCATCAGCCTGTCCTTGAATAACTAGATCACGCGGTTAGAATCATCGATTTCACCGTTGGATCATCATATGAAATGGACTTACTGGGTCTGAACAAATCAAACGCTCTTTCAAAGCTTTGCTCATCAAAATCACTGATTACGGGCTCGTCTTGAGACCGGATCTGCTTCAATGCGCTGGACACGACCAACAGGAACCGTGTGTAGCTCTCAGAAGTCTTCTTGTCGTGCCACGACGCCGCAACAGTCTCATCGCAGTCACCGCGGATGGCCGCTGCAATAGTGGTTGCTGCGGACAGACCTCCCGACAGCGCCAAGTGCACACCAGAAGAGAAGAATGGGTCAATAAAAGATCCAGCATCTCCAGCAATGCGCACACCCGGGAAGGCATAGCTGGAGGCACTGTATGACCAGTCCGAAGCCGACTTGACCTCCGATATGAGCTCCGCGTTGGAAAGCAATTCCTTAATGCCGGGAACAAACTCCAGAGACTCCAGGTAGAAGCCCTTGGAGGAAGGTTCGGCCATTTTGCGCTTTTTCTCGGTCGCCATTTCTTGGTTCTGCACAACACCTACTGAGTGGGTGCCGTTGTGCAGAGGGATAAACCATACCCATCCACTCGCATCTATTGAGTTACGAAGACTCGAGTTAGCATGATTTCCTCTCTGAAGGGAGTATGTATCACGCAGATGAGTCGTACCTTTGAGTGCTTCGAAATAGGGAGCACCCTCTTTGTGTGTGCCAACACCGTGAACACCGCCTCCCTTCCAGTAACCCCAACTGGCAACGTTCCTCAGCCCCTTGTTGAAGGTCCGATTCTTGAGATACTTGGTACTGATAAGACCATTTCTACCCGAGGCATCCACGATATAATCCATCGCAAGTGTGCCAGAAGTCCCGTCTTTGCGAGTCCAAGTAGCAGATACGGGACGGCCCAAGGGATTCGCGTCTTCAGATGGGGCAAACTCAATTGATGCCACCTTGGTATCGTCAAATGTCTTCACGCCACATTCGGCTGCATGCTTGAAGAGCAGCTCATCTGCCTCGGATCTGATCACATTCCAGGCATAGCCTCCTGGTCCACCGGCTGAGATGAAATCCGTATCTAAAAGACGTTAGACGTACTCTTAGCCGTGGCAATTGAATTAGCTTCTATTACTTACATGTTTCAGGCCTAGACCAGTTGAGACGGAAGGCACCTCCGTTCTGCTCTGAATGTCAGCGACCAGTCTCCTTATACACCTAGCGAAAGGTTATGGGCTTTCACTACTCACCTTTACATTAAAACCATGGGCATCCCACTTGTCGTAGGCATCAATAAACTTCAGAAAGTGTCGCATTGACGGGAGCATGCTTTCACCGATGTGGTATCTAGTGCACGTGTAAGAATATGGGAAAGGTCAAGAGTCAATTTATTCATCGCCCTCAAAGCGCTGGAAACTCACCTAGGAAACTTCTCTGCCTCAAGGAGGACCACGTCGATTCCCTCCCGCGCAAGAGCCGATGCAGAATAGGAGCCAGCTGGCCCGCCACCGATGACGAGCACCTGGCACTTTTCTGGAACGTTCGTCATTTTTGATATAGCTAAATGCAATGATTTCTCTGTTATCTTGTTGTGTTCGTAATGTTGCTGTGTTGTAATGGATAAGCGTCTATACTGGATTTCTACAAGATAGGTAGGACGAAGTGAAAGACATATATAAACTCCAAATATTGCCTTGCACAAAGATTACTATACAGAGATTACTGATTCTAAAACATTATCGGCTATTGTCGTCTGTTCGGACGTCGTGATGCTCCCGGGGGCTTTTTTTCGGAAGGATTATGTTAGGGTTGAGGCAGGCTGCTGACTCTCGGAATCCGAGCTTCAGTATTCCACAGTCTTGGCTTCCGCAGCACAGCCCGGCTTACGCCCCGTGTAGCAACAGCCTTGTCGACTGAATTTCTTGTCACGAATTGAGAATCTATCTTCTCTGTCACTGGCGTGCTAATGCCTTCAACTACTATGCCGGAGGGATTTTACTCGTCGCCCTTCTGGGCTGGCTATCTAGAGACACAGCGAAGCAAGCTTCCTGTGCTCGCAGAAGTCGACGATGGCTTGTCTGACCGTGTTGTGCGCTTTCTTGGATACAACCCCGGAAGCATGCAGCTCCAGGGCACCAACACATACCTAGTCGGTACTGGAAGCTCTAGAATACTCATTGACACCGGAGAGGTAAGGCTGTTGCCCACCATTTGAGCACTCTTCGCGGTTCCTCTGTGCGTTGGTGTGTTACTCCTACTTTGGTACACTTGGGAATAATCTAGATACGCACTTCGATTCCTTGTTGATTTTTAAAATCTTTGAATATTTTTTGTTTTCATGTTCTCGCCTAGGAACTCAATAACCGACGTCAACAGGGATCTCCACAATGGGCACTGAGTGTGACCAGATATCTCGAAGACCACGACATCTCCATCTCCCAAGTCCTTCTCACGCACTGGCACAAGGACCATACTGGCGGGATAGCCGACCTCCTTGCCCATGATTCCAACATAACTGTATACAAGCACAAGCCGGACCACGGCCAGCTGGACATTGTGAACGGCCAAATCTTCCAAACACGAGATGCGACTCTAAGGGCAGTCCTGACGCCGGGGCACACCGTTGACCATATGTGCTTCGTGTTGGAAGAGGAAAACGCAATTTTCACCGGTGACAACGTGCTAGGCCATGGCTATAGTGTCGCTGAGGACCTCGAGGCCTACACAGCCAGCCTTCGCCTGATGGCAAGCCTAAAGTGTGCCGTTGGGTATCCAGGCCACGGAAACATGATATCTAACCTGCCTCAAACCATGGCAAAATATATCGGGCAGAGAGTATCAAGGGAGAAGCAGATATACGCCGTGTTGGCTAGGCAAGCTGCTTCCTCTTCTTCATGCTGCAATATGACCAGCGCGAGCAGTGTCAGGAGGATCAGAAGCAGTGATGCAGGAGGCACTAGCGACTTCGGTAATAGTCACAATAGTGTAGATGGAAATGAGACGGATACAGCGCAGGGCCTATCGACAGCTGACATAGGCGCTCTCATCTACGGAGAAATATCCAAAGATAGCGCAACGTTTGACTCCGCTGTGGGGCCCCTGATGGATCAGGTTTTATTTATGTTGCTAGAGCGAGGCGAGGTTGGTTCTACACTGGTTGGACCAGATAACACTAGACATTGGTTCGCAACGGTCCAGCCACTTTAGCCAAGGAATTCTTGTTCTTGCTACTTCTCTACGACAATGTAGATTTTTAATTCTGCTGAACCCATATGATTGCCTTGGAGGACAAGCATTCACGTATATTGCTGCTGTTTTTCCTTTCGAATCTTCTGTATGTGTGCACATTTCTCTTTCCGATCGTTTAGAATCTGGTAGTTTGATCTACTTGCATCTTCGTCACTACTGCAGCCCTGTAGCCGGAAAGTGACCGTTGAAGGATTCCTCGGATGCCGTCTTGGTTTGACTGAGAATGGTTGATACGAGCTTATCAATATGCGCCGCAATGCTTTCCCTTTCGAATAATCGCTGCCACCGCTCACCTTGCTCAATTGAGTATAGAGGTTCGTCAATACCTGCGTCAAATAATCCTCCGAGTCGGATTCCGACCTTTGTTGGCACCATGCAAGGCAAACCTCTGTCTGCTTACTCTGTCTACCCTAAGCCAAGCCAGTCTCCGAGAAACGAGAAGTCAGCTGGAATCTATGTGGACTATTCCGAGCTAGTAGTAGTCCATTTATGTTTAGAATAGAAACTCGAATACCGTTGGATAGTAATACGAGGTCCATCGGTTGTTTAGGATTCGCAGTTAATGGTCCACACCACCCCTCGGGGTCACGTTACAGGTGTTCGATGTGCTTTCTAATGAAGGCTGAAAAGACTTCAACTAGTTTTCCCACCCGATTGTCATTTGCTATTCTACTGAAATCAACATTACTTTCTGAACTTTCGTTTTCTTCGAGAGACGAGACATACTTGCAAGACTTATACAATGATCGAAGACACCATTGTTACTCCTTCTGAATCACGCTCACCAAGTCCCAGCCATGCGAACATCGACATGGACGCCAATATACCTGAAGGATTTATTCTATTCAGCCATGAGCTTCCCAGTGGTGAAATCCAGGACCTGATACGTAGATTGCACAGATATGCCATGTTACCTGGCTATCCGCACCTTGCTCGGTTCTTGCAGGACTGCGCCTTGGTTCTCAGAACGGAGGTTCAGAAGCTACCGCGGCCATTGCGAGATCCTGTACCGCCATTCCACGATGTGGTCACGCTGGCCTCACACTGGGATGACTTCAAGGGCAGCTCCCTAGGTGGTGCTTGGGATGGTGCGTTCCTATGCATCTATGAGATAGCTATGCTAATTGGGTGAGTTGTTATACCCCGTTCTTTTCCGGCTACTATCAGTCTTTTTCTGGCAGTAAATGTGTAACTTAGAATGTAAGCTAACGTGCAATTCTAATATATGAAGACATTATGAGACACATCATGCTTCATACCGTCGTCCGTCATGCTTGGTAGGAATAAGCGTCGGCCTATTTTCGGCAGCAGCAGTAGCTGTTTCGGAGTCCCTATCCGACCTCGTCTCATACGGAGCTGAAAGCGTACGGACCGCTTTTGCATTCTGCGTTCATGTACAGCGCGTTTCCCAGACGCTTGAGCCTACTGTGACAGAGCAAGCTACGTCAGCTAGCTGGGCTACGGTCGTGATAGGCGTACCGGTAGAAATCATTCGGGAAGAGCTGGACCGTTTCAATCACCTAACAGAATTAGAATGCACTGGTACAAATGCAATGCCTCTGACTGGTGTGAGTATTAGCCACGTTGATAATACCTCGGTTGGAATCACGGGTCCCCCCACCCGTCTCAAGCAACTCTTCCGGCAGTCAGAGATACTTCGTTCTTCAAGGCACTCAGAGTTGCCCATCTCAGGAGGTCTCTGTCATGTTCCAAATGTATATGACGACGATGATGTGCGCGCCATCCTTGAGACGGCAGAGGTCTGGGAGAGATGGGGCACCCGTGCTGTACAGGTACCATTAATATCGCCATTTACAGGCTCACCATTTCAGTGTTCCGATGCATACCATTTGATAGAAGCGATCTGTACTGAGGCTTTAACTAAGCCGCTGTATTTCGACAAGGTCGCAAGTGGCGTGGTGACGCAGCTGACTCGCGGGAAACAACCGAATATGCAATCCTGTCAGATACTTCATTACAGAGCATCTGTCATGTCAGATACCATCGTCGCCGACGTCGCCGAAAAGCTCTCAATTCCTGATGTGATTCGCGAGTGTCTGGTTGACTGGGCCATGCGCGACTCATTTGATCAACCTCAGTATAGCCCAACTCCTCCACAAAACGCAAAGCTAGCTGTCGTCGGCATGTCATGTCGTATGCCGGGTGGTGCAGATACCCCTCAACGATTTTGGGAGTTGCTCGTGAACGGAGTTGATACTCATACTACGGTCCCTCCTGACAGGTTCGATCTGGATGCTCACTTCGATCCTAGTGGTGAGAAAGAGAATACAGTTGGAACCCGATTTGGTAACTTCATAGACAACCCCGGCTATTTCGACGCAGGCTTCTTCAATATGTCCCCACGCGAGGTAAGATAGCAACACGAGCTTACAAACTCGCCTTTGTATTGATAATCTAACCTCACACAACTCTTCGAACAGGCCGAGCAAACGGACCCAATGCAGCGCCTAGCACTGGTTACAGCGTACGAGGCGCTCGAGATGGCCGGTTTCGTGCCCAACCGCACGCCTTCTTCTCACCTCTCTCGGGTTGGAACGTATTATGGACAGGCTAGTGACGACTATCGCGAGGTCAACGCAGGCCAGAAGATTGGCACGTACGGCATTCCTGGGACGGAAAGAGGATTTGGTAACGGCCGCATCAACTACTTTTTCAATTTCCAAGGGCCCAGTTTCAACATTGACACCGCATGCTCCAGCGGATTAGCTGCAGTTCAGGCCGCTTGTTCGGCGCTGTGGGCTGGCGAGGCCGACACTGTAGTTGCCGGTGGTCTGAACGTCATTGTAAGTAACCAGAATGAGTCGTGCCCGAATAGGCGGGCGATAGGTGTTGCCACAATACTAACTTCAGAACCTTTCAAGACGAGTCCGGATATCTACTGCATGCTGAGCAAAGGGCACTTCTTGTCGAAGACTGGCCAGTGTAAGGTGTGGGATATTGAAGCCGACGGTTACTGCCGGGCAGATGGCGTGGGATCTGTCGTGATCAAACGACTCGACGATGCTTTAGCTGATAACGACGTGATTCTGGCATCTATCGTGGCTGGTGCTACAAACCATTCAGCAGAGAGCATTTCCATTACTCAACCGCATGCTGCAGCACAGAAAGAGAACTATCGTCAGGTTATGGACAAGGCAGGTGTTAGCCCTCTAGACGTTAGCTTTGTGGAGCTTCATGGCACAGGAACTCAGGTTTGTCTGCCCAAATATGTGAATTGAGTGGCTGCTCTAGAACCGTCAAGCTGACTGCAGCATCTTGCTGTAATTTCAGGTCGGAGACGCTGTTGAATCTGAGTCCGTACTTGACTTCTTCGCACCTTCAGGCCGGCGGTTACACCCTGACAAGCGCCTTCATCTGGGCGCCGTGAAGTCCAATATTGGGCACGGCGAAGCTGCTGCAGGTATTGCCTCCTTAATCAAGGTTCTGTTGATGTACCGCAACAACATGATTCCCCGTCATATTGGCATCCAAACGGCCATGAACCCTGTTGTGGCTAAAACTCTTGCCAACCGCAACGCCGGTGTACTCTCTGAGAACACTCCATGGCTTCCAACATCGGCCTTTAAGAGGCGTTACTCTATTGTGAACAGCTTCGGTGCCCATGGCGGCAATACAACGTTACTGCTCGAGGATGCCCCATTGCAACACATGGATAGAGACAAGAATCACTCGCAGCAGGTTGTGCCTAGCAGCGAAGTGGTATGCATCTCAGCTAAGAGCAAAGCTTCACTTCGGGCTAACATCAGAGCTTTGCTCAACTATCTGAATAACCACGAAGAGATGGAGCTTAGAGATATTGCTTATACAACGAGTGTGCGGCGAATTCACCATCATATCCGCATTGCCACGTCCGTTTCCAGCACTTCACAGCTGCATTCTTTCCTGCAAGCTGCCGCTAATGATATTGATGCACACGCAAAACATGTCGCTACGGCTACTAAAAAGCCTGTTGTATTTGCTTTCTCTGGCCAGGGCTGTCTCTACCACGGCGCTGCAGCGCAGCTATTCGAGCGAGCACCTTGGTTCCGCGACCAGGTACTTCAACTCGATCGCATCGTTCGGCGCCTTGGTTTCCCATCGATACTAGCCACCGTTGCTGGTGATGCAGCGAGTATCGGCTCCACCAGGTTTCCGAAAAGGCAATCTACCCCAGGTAGCGAAGAAAGCGATGATGTTGTAACCTTGAGTGATAGCGACACAAGTACTACATCAGCATCTACGACATCGACGGTCGAGAGTCCACTAGTCGCTCAGCTTGCCCTGGTGGTTATGCAGATCTCCTTGGTGCAGTATTGGGGCCTGCTTGGTATCAAGCCCGACGTGGTGATCGGTCACAGCCTAGGAGAATATGCTGCGTTGGTCGCAGCTGGCGTCATGTCTGTGGCAGACGCTCTATTCTTAGTGGGTAAGCGAGCTGAACTCATGATGGCCGCCTGCGAGCCTCAGAGCCATGCCATGTTGTCAGTTCGCGGTGCCTCTGTCGATCGCATAGAGAAATTGTGCCGAGAGAATGAGAAACATGATTCTTATGAAGTATCGTGTGTGAATGGGTTAACCGACATTGTTGTCACCGGCCTGCGAGAGGATATGACCTCCCTTCGTGACATGCTCCTTGGGGCTGGACTGAAATGTGTCCTTCTCGATATACCTTTTGCTTTCCACAGCAAGCAAATGTCACCCATCCTAGATGACTTCGAGAGAGCAACTCAGTATGTTACATTTAAGGCTCCTACGATCCCAGTTATCTCTCCACTACTCGGACGGTGTGTTTCGGAGGACCACGTTATAGATGGAGGTTATTTGGCCCGTGCAACACGCGAGCCTGTTAATTTTGTTGCAGCCCTCGACGCTGCTTGGTCAGATGGCATAGTAAATGACAAGACGGCCTGGATCGATATTGGGCCCCACCCGGTCTGTACCTCCTTCTCCAAAAATCATTATGCAAAGGGGGCAACGCAAGCCTTCGCGTCCCTCCGCCGTGGTGACGACACGCTGTCTACATTTACGGGAACTCTTGCAGCACTCCACTGCCTGGGTCATGCAGTTGCATGGAATGAGTATTTTGATCTCAGAGAGAATCCCGCTCGCCTGCTTCACCTCGACTCCTACCAATGGAACTACAAGAACTACTGGATTCAATACGAGGGGTCCTGGACCCTAGACAAAGCCCATGTTGGACAAAGCAATAAGAACAACAGTTCCGCCCCCGTTTCGAGTTTCTTCACCTCATCAGTACAACAAATCATCTCAGAGGAATATGGCGAGTCGATAGGGCAGATGAAGGCACTCTCCAACTTGCACCATCCCGACCTACGGGGAGCAGCAGATGGACATAAGTTAAATGGGAGGAGTGTTGTGACTGGAGTATGGAGTCCCTAGGGCTGATTTTCTCCCATTTCAAATTCGTTTCTTGATTGGATTGCTAACTGTAACTTGCACAGAGTATTTGGGCCGATATCACTCTCACTGTTGGTGATTACCTGTACAAGCAAATGGTACCAAACGGTGGCACACCGCACATGGACGTGAAAAATATGGAGGTACTCGAAGCCCAGGTGCTGCACCCAGCGGCATCACAAGGGTCGGCCCCGGCACAATATATTCAAATCGAAGGAGTCCTGGATATGTCGCAAAAGCAAACAACAGTACGGCTGTACACAGCAAGCCCAGACGGGACTCGTAATACCGACAAGGCGTTTGCCACAGCAACTGTCTGCTACGAGGAGGCACAAGCCTGGCAAGAGCAGTGGCAGATGACTTCACATCTAGTTGCTGCACGAGCCAATTCGCTCTGGGAGATGACTACAGGCGACGACCACAGTCCCGACAAGAGCAGAGTGAGCAAATTTTCACAGAGCGTCGCGTATCAACTCTTCGCAAACGTGGTGGACTACGGGGCGCGTTATCGCGGCATGCAACGTGTAGCATTCTCCGAGGACACTCTGGAAGCAACTGCTGACGTCGTACTGGACAATGACCAGCATGGCACTTGGCACACTCCACCTCATTGGATTGACAGCGCCTTCCAGCTTGCCGGTTTCGTCATGAACTCTTTTGGCGTTCAAGGTGACGGCAAGGTCGCTGGATCATCTCGTGATTTCTTTTATATCACCCCAGGGTGGCGTCACTTCCAGCTGCTGGAACGCCTTGAGCCTGGCCCAGGTGTCATATATCGCAACTTTGTCCGGATGTTTCCTGTAGTCGGCGAACCGGGTGCATATGCGGGAGACATATATCTGCACCGCGGTGAAAAGCTTGTCGGCATGTGCGCAGGGGTTAAGTTTAAAGCTGTTCCTCGCGCTTTAATGCCCGTTTTGTTTCCTCGGGTTGATGCGGGCAAGAAGCGAAATCAATCTGTCGAGGCTCATTCGGCCAAAGGCAAAAGCAACGGGAATGACACTCAGTCTCAGTCACTCCCGGCCAGTGCTTTGCAGAGGCCTAATAACTTGACGACGCCTACCTCCAAAGTAACCAATTCACAACACCAAGACCAGACTGGTATCTCACAAAAGACACCTTCCCTAGCCCCGGTAGCCACAGTCACACAGCAAGTCCAGCCTCCACAGGGTGTACAAGATCAAAGCCAGAATTCCCAAGCAACTGCGTGCCTCGCGCTCATTGCGGAGGAAACCGGACTGGATTTGGACGATTTGAAAGGCGATGCCGCCTTTGCTGAATTGGGTGTGGATTCTCTAATGTCACTGGCGCTGTCGGCCAAGATACGTGCTGAGCTAGGTGTTGATGTTCAGGCGTCTATTTTTCTGCAATGTCCCACTGTACAGGATTTGGTTACGTGGTTGAGCAAGTAAATAGAACCTATTGGTAGTGTATGAGACATTGGAAATTCACATTGAAGTCAAACTGGCAATGGAAACACACTCTTTACACCGTGGGGAAGCGTGCAACATGATCGGATACTGGGTCACTCTTTCAATGAAATTCAGTTATAAATCAAATTGAAGAATTGGGCCATGGTGCTATCGAACAGCGTTCCATAAGACGCATGCACGATATATCTCAATCCCAATCAACCAAAATGCCATCCACATCAAGATCGCGTCTTGACTACCTTATCCCCAACAATATACATTCATTAATTGCGCTTTGGACTTGGCACTGATGACTCAACGCAATCAGATGGTATAAGGTATACAAACACAATATTATGCCCTAACACCTGTAGGGGGATGAGGTAGAGCAGCTCAGTCCCTCTGGCTTCCATGCTAGTAAACATTCAGTCTAGGACATGGACTCCTTCAAACCAAGGCTGGCAACCACCCCACAGTCCAGAAGCCATGGTAGCTTTAGGTGGCCACTGTAACATTGATCCTCGCTTTCATTTCCGATTTTTAACCTGCGACCCACCCACCGACGATCATAGAACAAGTTTAGTAAAACGATGCCTATAGCCATACTCTCTTGATGTACGGAGTATGCTCTGGTTGGTCGCCTGGCCAGCGGGACACTGTAATTGTTACCCAGTCAGACTTGTCGTATCCGACATGGTAGCCTCAGTTGGAGCAGGGATCACTTGGAGACCATGTTACATCGTGCACAAAAATTTATATGCGTGTTTTACATTCCAGCCCCATACACCCTGGTCAGTGTAGGGTTACGTATCATATGAATTACCGATACATGGCTCGTTAAGCAGGGTGTGGTGCCTAGTCCAGAAGAGGTGGATAAGATACAGTACCTCCTTAGTACCTACCTACCTGTACCTAGTACTAACTTCTAAGTACTACCCTAGTACCCACTAACCTAACGTGATATGTGTAATACACTTCAGTTACTCTATCGCAAAACTGTGTTCTTTATGTACAGTACTGTACGTACTGTACTTTTATCACCTTTGTAATTATAGCTCAATTATCTTATGAACCCCACCCTCTCCGCCTTCCTTTTTCTATTTGATCTCCTTCTCTTCCTCATCCTCCCCTGCTTTAGCTTCCCCGACTCCTCTCTCTCTTTTCCAGACATGTTGTTGCCAGTAGTTCTCATGATACTGTCATGGCTAGTAAGTGTTGGAATGCAACCCGGCTCCGCCCAAGTCTAACCCGAACCGCTCAGATCCAATACCCGTACACGATGCTCATCGGGACACTATCCATGATTGAAGAAGGGTCACCCAGCCAACCCTCAAATACAGTCACCAACTCTCTTCGGACCACCGTCAACCACCTCCGTACCCACGTCGGCAACTCGTTCTATCTCCGAGGGTTCGCCCTCGTCCTTATCCACGACATAGCCCGAGATACCATCCTCCCAGGTCTCCTGCCAATCAATGGCAACTCACCGTTCAAACGAGACATCCGCTCACTGATTTCCGTAGCACTTTTGGCTAATTTACAAGTTCTCTGGGTCCACCTTGTCATCACCAAGCCATCACCAAAGTTTCTCTTTCAACAACTCCCCAGCCTGAACTGCTGGCTCCGAGTGATTCCCATAACTCTGCTTGAGTTTATATTGCGCAGACTGGGAGCCCCAATCACGCTATTCGTTGAGCTTTACGTGATACATGCTGTGGGTATGATAGACATTGACCAGGACCCGGATAGTAGCTTAGCAGCAGGTCACGTCTATGCTCTCGCGGCTCTCGCTCCCAAGTTGGTTGAATTCTGGCTTGCTCTCCCTGCTCGAGTTATATTTGTTCGGATCGCAGCATCCATGGTCCCAGATGATGATGAATTGATTATACCGCTTGATCCACGACTCAAAGGTGGTGCTCCGGTGGGCATGTTCGATGCGTGGAGGAGAGATCCGTGGGCGCGTGCTTGTAAAATCCAGACTAGAGGGTTTATTGCAGGGACTGCTATCTTCCTTTTAGGACAAATGGTTCTTCCTGAGTTTCGGAGTTATGTTCCCTTTTTGCCGATGTGGTTTGATAGTTGATCAATTTGGTGGATTGCATCGGGGCGTTTTGATACAGACGTTAACTGTATAACTTGGAAGCCAAGAAGCAGGACCACTCGATCAACGTGTAGCCATTCTGTTGAAGGCTGAGGCTCGAATGAATAAGGTAAAAGCCACCGACTAGGGGCAGACGGTGCAGAAGCATGGGATGGTATGTTTGAAGTGTTACGCCCTGGACTTAATGGGGAATGCTAAATTTCGGGTCGACACCAAAGCTAATGGTAGAGCCCTACACGAGGTGCATCTGTAGGATCCGTTGACAACCGTGAGTCATTTGTTGACGGGGTAAAAGAGGAACAGACAGTTTCTCAAGCTATGCCAGTACTATCATTGGCTGATCGAGCTGAATGGGTGAAGCCCAAGTCTCCCACTTTGATACTTGAGAGATCAACACCCAAGATATGCCCCTAGAATGCGGGTTGGAGCAATGGAGAGCCCACGATCCTATGCAGATATGACTGGGGGCCTTGAGGGTCTCACGGGAAATCTAAAGAATAAGCTGAACTGCGATCGGCATTGATCTACACCTCTATATGTCCACCTCAAAGTCGATCCCGATGATCCTGTTTCTCAATACTCACCGTGACATCGACAGTCCTAAGCACACCCCCGTTCCCCTGCGTCAAATGTCTCGTACTCTCCGCCCCTTCACTCGAGCTCGACTGTCTATCCCTCTCATCGCGACCCAAATTCACACCGGTTGAAACCTCCGTGATAACCACCGCATCTGTATCCCGCCCATCCAACATCGACCGCCCCTTCTTCCTCGAGCGACCGTGCGACCGAGAACACGAATGTGACTGACTTGCCCCCGACGAAGACTGGTTGATATATCCGCTTGGCTTGGTCTGCGGGAGTTCGAGGCCGATCCCATCGGGAATTTGCGTTGTCGTTAGGCCCGAGTGCAGGCCCGCAAAGATGTGGTAGAGTGTTGGGACGCAGGCGATTATCACGGTTGTGAGCATCATTGTTTGGGCCACGATTTCCCAGTTCACGATGTCCCCTATATAGATACTTGTCAGATTCCTTTTCGCGGTGTTTGAAATGGGAATGGGGCTTCACGGACAGGAGACGTCGGTTGAGTGACTAAAGGAGGGGACGAGGGCGAGGTGGGCAATTCCGACGAAAACGATGCTGTGGGGGTTAGTTAGTTGGCTGTTTATTTCGGTGGTGGAAGGTTGGTGGATACATTAAGCGCGAGGAGAAGGAGCACAGGATCTTCACTCGCTTGTGCTGGGCCATCTGAACGTTGCGCATCATGAGGAAGGGTAGGACGACGAGGATGACCTCCGTGAGGATGTTGAAGACGGCGATCGGGTAGAATATGGCACCCTGTTGCAGATTAAGCGGCAATCATGGACTGTTTTGGTGTATACTGACCTCCCCAGCACATCGTTCAGGCGAGTACAGCCACGGACCAGGCATCTCACATTGAAATGCGATACCCAACACTGCAAATATCGACCAGCCCACGACAATCCCAGCGGTAAGTGCACAGCTGCGACGCAGGCTCTTACTCGGCGTTAACTTCCAAATCAGCAGAATCGTCGACATCTTCGAAAGCGACATGGCACCGATCAGCAAGATATGCGCAGCATATGCGAACTTGCTCCAGGCCTGGATATCGCCATCGCTAAGCCCATCTTGGTGTTTTCCCATTCCATGGTCAACAGCCTTCTGTAAGAGGACTACTTGGATGATGGCAAGAATCAAAGCCGCCCAAATGGGAGTATTGACTGCGGTCCGTCGCTGCTTGAAGTAGATCGCAGACCCGAACTTAGCGGCCACGAAGATAATGGCCACGATCAGGAGAGAGACGGAGGTCAAGGTGATCAGTGTACCACGATTCTCACTGGACAGGGCCTGGAAGGCGTCCTTTTGGTCGGCCATCGCTCCATGAGGTGTGTGACCAAGCTTTGAGACCTACTCGGAGAGAATGGTGCCATCACCATATAATAAAATCTGATTTTTACATCCCTGTCACTGACCTGGTCATTGTCATGGCACCATTGCATGCTATCTGTGCAAAGTATCCAATCTGCTGGATGTTGGTTGCACCGGTTAAATTAGAAAGACTAAAGATTTTTCCGACAATCGCATTGTCCTGTGGTCCAGACTCAATATAGAAAGGGAACCAAAGGCCACTAGAAAGCAACCGGCTCCTCACTAGACAATTCAAGCCACCAATGAGACAACGCCAAGGACGGGCCGTGCCATTGAATTGGCGGCACAGCATTTCTATCATGATCTCCGGCGATATTAAATCTAACCCTAACTGCCACTAGACATGCGAACGACAAGGGTGTGCGTCCAAGCGATAAGACCGTTATAACGCCGCGCAACACGTCGCAGCCCGAGGCCACGACGATTCGTTTCGCTTTCATTATGCAATTAATATCCCTGTCTAGCTCCAAGGAGGGAAATGAGAAAGGTCGGCAGTACTTCTTGCCGTCTTCTGGGTCAGGAGACTGGCCTATTTCCTGTCGACCTTTCTTCTCCCACCTTTTGTCTTTCTTTTTGTTCTGCGTATGCGAAAGAGAAGATCACTCATGTTTCAAAATGCAGGAAGAGATCGAAATGAAGAGCGAGAGCGTTGTGCGATCAGGGCTAGCAGGGAGTGGGAATGGGGGCTATGAGAGCGCTACCATGCGCCAGAAGCAACAATTGGAGGTATAATTGCGCGGCCCAGCTGTTCTACGCAGCCTCTAATAGCTTTTTCCACAGCGTTATCTCAACTTCTTCTCCTCCGTCGCCTTCTCCGCCTGTCTACTCGCTACTTGGGAGTCTGCTGGTGGTAGTTTGCTCTCCGGGTTGTACAACGGCGGCCCTGCAGCGATTGTCTATGGAATCATCTTGAGTACAGTCGGCAATCTGACTATCGCATGCTCTCTAGCCGAGCTTGCCTCTCTGTATGTGCTTGAACCACTTCCGATATGATAGCGCTGACCTCGAGCTTGACAGACACCCCACTGCCGGTGCTCAATATCACTGGAGTTATTTCCTCGCGCCTCGCGGTCGTCGATTTATTAGTTTCTTCCAGGGTGAGCTTCTGATTGCATTATCCCTTGCGTTCTTTGGGTCAATTGCTGATGGCATCAGGTTGGGTCACCGTCTTTTCGTGGTCGGCTCTCGTCTGCATCGCCCCGTATTTTATCGGAACCCAAATCCAAGGTCTGGTTGTGCTGGCGCATCCTGACTATGAACTTGTCCGATGGCGCGGTACACTGCTCATGTGGGCAGTTGCGATCATCCCGATTCTGATCAATATCTTCGCGCGTCGCGTTCTGGGAGGTATTGAAGTCGCTGCGGGAATCATGCACGTTGTCTTCTTGCCCGTTACCATTGCAGTCTTCGTTATTCTTGCTCCACGAAACCCGGACTCATTTGTCTGGAACACCTTTGTCGGTGGCCTGAGTGGCTGGAAGGATTCGGGTGTCGTATACTCCGTCGGTCTTCTTGGTGTTATTACTCCCTTGGCCGGTATGATAACCCCCTATTTTCTTCATTGGTGGTCATACCAATAGTCTAATCCCATGTAAACAGGCCTCGATGGGGTAATCCACATGGCCGAAGAAGTGAAAAACGCCAAAGTCGTCATCCCCCGGTCCATGATCCTCGGCACCCTGATCAACGGAACCCTTGCCTTCGCCTACCTCATCGCAATCCTCTACTGCATGGGCGACTACACCGAAGCCGTGCTGAGCCCTACGGGGTACCCTATCATCACAATCGCCTACCAAGCTACCGGCTCCAAAGCAGCAACCTACGTGCTGATGGCGATGGGCATGCTCCCCGGCTGGATCGCCCTCTTTAACGGTCTCGCCTCTGTAACCCGCCTGACCTGGGCATTCGCACGCGATAACGGCCTCCCCTTCTCCGACTTCTTCGCCCGCATCGACCCAACCTATAAAATCCCCCTCCGCGCTCTCTTCCTCGTCGCATCGTGCATGTTCGCCCTCTCCTTCATTCAAATCGGCTCTACCGCTGCATTCAATGCAATCCTTTCTCTCAGCACACTGGGCCTCTACATCTCCTACCTGATCCCCCTCGTCCTTCTCGTGTTCAAGCGTTTCACTGCCCCACAGGAAATCCCACGGGGCACATTTTCGCTAGGCAAATGGGGTCTCCCCATGAATTTACTTTCCATCCTTTTCGCTACCTATTTTGTTATCTTTTTGCCGTTTCCATCGGCACTGCCGGTTACAGCAGAAAATATGAATTATGCCGGGCCGGTGCTGGGATTTGTGATGTTGTTTGCATGTGGAGATTGGATTGTAAGGGGACGGCATAAGTGGGAGGGACCAACTATGCGGCCTTATGCGAGAGAAGAGTAGATTATACGAATAGAGAGTTGATGTGGAAAAGTGGGTGGAAGGATTGAGATACTATATAATATCGTTGGTGGCTTTTATTGCCTAGGGGAGTATGGAGACCTAGTGAACTACCAAGACAAGATCGCAAAAATCGGAGTTACCCCGTGAGTAGCAAGTATACTGTTCCAGGCGCCTGCGTTATAGTTCAATACAATCCTTCGTCAATGTTCACCTCCTTACCCCTAACCCACCTTAGTGGGCGATAGTCTCATCAGATTCTCACCCATCTCTCTTATACTATCTCTTAACTTAGCGTATATCTAATACATAATTTGTAAATACGTGTGGCTTGAGTACGGCTGAGCGGACTGGAAGCGCTGGTCTCCACCCCCTATAGTTATGTACTATTTTGCCCTAAGTATTCGGGTGATGTAGTAATAAGCCAAAGCAGAAGTGAAAAGGTTTCTTTCTTCTATAGTCATAGCGGTAGCTCATCATCCGATCGACTGCCCCGTTAAATGGATATCCTGGATATCATCGATCTACTCTATATATATCTACGGTATCCAACTCTATGTTTGTTATTAGAACAAAAGGCAAGGGAACTCGGAATCTCCGAGCAATGTCCCACTTTAGTTGGCCAAGGCCAGAAAGGATCATGAGCCTTTGTCCATACTCCACTGATTGACATCACAATACGGTTCAATTAGGGCAAGATGTTCTTCTATTCGTTGCCTTTATAGCACCATGGTTTGTCATGTCTTAGAAGCGTTACATTTACTCGAAAGTGGAACCGATATTAGTAAGACATATGAAGATCCTAAAGGTTACGGAGGCGTGCACGGAGAGTCCTCGCCAGCTGGGTCGACTGCCACGTGACTGTTGGCCAACCATGTAGTTTGCGATTTAAGGGTGCAAATTACTATTGGTCATAAGTCACGTGACTGCACGGACTACCTGGCGAGGACTCTCCGTGCACGCCTCCGTATAAGATAGCATATCTGTGTACCTACTTTGAAATGGTGCTGATCTTAAATTGTCTATTCTATCACTATTCCCTATCACCCTATCATTACTGAGTTTAATCCATCCTCGAGAACGAGATATCATCTCCGTGCCAAGTAGATCCCATATCCTGCGTTTTATTGGGCTTTCCCTTGCATTTATTTTGGAAAATTCAACGAATATATATATCTCCACAACAATCAAGACATGTACATTTCAAACACATCCCCACACAACTCTAACGACACAGGCTACCCCTGCACACAGATATTGCACCTCATAGGATAGATTCCAGGTCCCATCTATATTAGAATACACGCAAAATGAAATATCGTATCTACCGCCATGTCTGCCCTTTCCACTGCAGGAAGAGTGTCGGAATAACGCTGACTGCCACAATCAAGCCAACCAGAATCCCAGCTGACCCAAGAAACCCCACACTTGCCAGCATCTCCGGAAACCTGGAATGGAACCGTTAGCAAGTTGGTTGCTTCTTCACCAACCGAAAGTAGACTTACCAAAAAGGCCCGAGAAAGCCCCAGATCTGGCGGACAAAGGTGATGAAGACCCCAACGCTGGCGGCTTCCGATCGATAACAGTCCACGGCGTAGGTGATATTGACGGTGGTGATGATTTGGTTCCCGACGGCCGCGATGGCAACGCCAAGCAGCGGGGTTATCGTCCAGTGAGACGAAGCGTTATTGAGCTGAACGAGGAAGACAATGATGCCCACTATAGCCATGATCAGGCCGGGGTAGCTCAGCCAGAGTCGATGCTCGGGGGCCACCGGGCGGTTTGTTCTTTTCGCTCGGTACAACATCCATCGATCTGAGATCACTCCGCCGATCTGGTCCCCGATTATCGAGCCAACGATCATTGCTATGTATTGGAGTCCAATCTGTTCGGTGTCCAGACCAAATAACTCCGGGTACAATTGAGGGATCTCGAGCGAGGGAAAGATGCTTGCGAGGAGAAAGACCATGGCATATACCGCGGTGGGAATCATCACACAAGGACGGGCGGCCATTGCCAAGGGTTGAATGAAATCCCATACTTTGAGGGGAGTCGGATCAATGCGTTTGAAGGAAAAGAATCGGTGTAGCAAAGAGTCGGGAGCCTTTGCAGTGTCGCCGCGGATATAAAGGGATTCGGAGCCAAAGGCAAAGTACAGCAGAAATTGAACACCATTTGTCTATGACGGTTAGCATTTCTCAGACGGCGGGGGCGGTCACGAACAATGGCTAGCGTCCAGTATATCCACCGGTATCCAACCCGAATGGCAACAAAGCCAAAGATCAAGGGCGCTAGTGGCACCCCCACGGTGACCATGACGGCCCATACACCCATGCATCGAGCCCGGTCCTTCTTGAAAAAGGTCTCGGCCACCACCGCACTACCAATTGCTGCCGGGGGGCTGATGAAGAAGCCGGTGATGGCCCTACATAACCCCATGGTTGCATAGGAGTAGCTCTTCGCACAGCCCACGTTGCCGACCAGACTGCATATCAGCGACAGGAGGAAGATGGGCCGTCGTCCGTATCTATTCGATAGTGGCATCCAGATAAGAGGAGCAGCACCCAGGACCGCAATGACCAGGGAGGTCAAGTAGCTTGCTCGGTGAACGCTGACGCCGAGGTCTTCTGCTATATCCCCGAAGGCGGACTGAATCGCGGCCGCGGTGAAGGTCGCCATCATCGCATGGAAGGCGACCATTACCAGATTGAGGGATTTCTGTGCGATAGAGGAGTTAGTCAGTGTGATCCATCTTGCATACAGGGGTTTGTACCTTCCATGTCGGCCAGTTGTAGGGGTCCGCGTCCGTCATATCTGGCATCGGGTCGAGGTCCACCGTCCCATGGCGCTGGAGCAAATACTGTCGGTGGTCTTCGGTCAATGGATTCTCATCTTTGGTTTCGAGTTGCACTGAACTCTCCAAGTCGGACTTGCCCCCAGGTACGGGGGAACTGGCGTCATCGCTCTCGTAATGTGTCGCTGGTTTCTCCATGTTTTGTTTGTAGTGTATTAGAAATCAACAGCATTGCAGAGGATGAATTGGCCATTGCGAAATATTTAGGGTAAATACCCCGGAAAATTCGAATTCAAACCCTGCAGCCCGGAGTTCCCCCCGGGAAGTCCGACATCGCGGGGTGCCTTCCGGACACCATGACCCGATTAGTGAGGGTTCCGTGTTTAAGAAACTAGACTAACATAAAAGTTAAATTGCAAATTAAACTTCAGTCATGTATTATGCCTTGGCGGCAGTTCCAGGATGGTCTCTTGGGCCTTGGTTAGGGCATCGGATATCGGAGGATATCACCCCGATCTTCCCGAAATGGAAATCCTTGATCCGATTGGCTCTGTAGGCACAGGTGGACCTATCCCCGCAAAAGCCAAAGAAACGAATCAATGGTTAATCCCCAGCATCAAACATCAATTGATTCTACCACTAGTTAAACTTACATAGCTCAAGCAGTTAGCCAATTTTGTGACCGTAACGAATAATAATGGAGAAAAAGAATAGAAAAAACGAACATTTGTCTATGGCGTATCGCTTGTCTTTTTACCAAGGCTTTTCATTTCTAGCGCTAACAATCTTAGCTAGCAGGGGCTTGTGCAGTGTCGGGGAATTCAGAGATAATACAGGACTCAGGGCTCAGTCTGTCACGTCGGGTCCATGTAGAAGTTTGGTAGTTTCCAGTAACAGTAACGTCTGAATAGTCAACTTGGACACAGTGGCGTTATGGCAACTTTTTTTAACTACGGTAATACTATGGTTGAAGCATGGCGGTATAAGTAGATACACCAATGAAAACTGTACTTTTTGTAAATGTTGTGGCAACTTTACATTTACCACAGTACTAGTTATTTTAACTAAGTAATATTATTTTGTATAAAATCTGTATGAAATATATAGATAAAACTACCGTATTCTGTTAAATTATTGTAAAGTGATGGCTATTTGGATGACTATGCAGAGTCAGACTTCACTATTAATCTTCGAAAGTGTTGCTTAATTTTTCAACAAAACATTACGCTTAATAAGCCTAAAATACCGTCTGAGTTGATATTGTACGTAGCAATATGGTTACCCGCACCCACCAACTGCCGACAAGGGTCCACGTCCACGGTTTGTGTTAACGCTGCCTAGTTAGGACTAGCGCTGTTTCTTCGTAAGCGATTTTCTGCGCTTCCTCAGCGGTCTAGGGCCTAAGGCAATCAGGTTGCCACTATCAAAAGATAGGCGGCATCTTTGGATCAACTATCACAAATATACATACAACACGATCTGTCCATTCGAACAACTTAACCCGGGTCTCTATCAGTGGGTCATGCTGTACAGGCTCGGGCCGAAAATAAATACATGACTTACACAAAGAAAAACCTAACAAACAGAAAATTTGTTTAAATCCTCCCACCATCAAGCAAAATGCTCCTACTGCTACCGTATGAGTTGCAGATGCAGATTATAGACCATGCCTCTCCCAGAGATTTACCTTCTCTGTCATTAAGCTGCAAATATCTTAGGGAAGCCTGTCGCGAACACCTCCGAGAACATGACACGTACACGCGACGGCTATCGCAAGACTCTGGTTTCGCAACGCCCGCAAATGTTCGATACCACAAAGCTGACCAGGCGTTCGGCATTGGTGCTCCACAGTTATTGCTTGACATTGCCCAAAGTCCCCGCCTGGCCCGGTATGTAGAGGAACTGGTACCCCACCAGTTCGACTTTCAGGACCGCCCAAATGTACCCTGGGAACTTGGCCTCCGGTGGGCCAAACGCCTACTTCAACAATCATCCATCCTCATCGAGGAGGATGAAGTGTGCGATTGGATGCATGCGCTGTCCAATGGGGTTGGTGGAGCTACATTAGGACTGCTTCTCAGCCAGCTCACCGAGCTGAAGCGGATGCAATTAAATGTGTGCGCGCAAGACCCAATTACGCCCTACGTCCCCCGAGCCGTGAGTAGGCTAGCAGCGAGGTCACAGAGGGGACTCCTCGACCAGGCCTTGTCGGTATTAGCGGAGGTGCGAATTGAATGCACGTCCTATGGGGATGAGGATGAGTACGAGGATGAAGGGAGTAGTTCAGGAAGTAGTCAGGACCAACGGGACCAAAGGCCACAGGCCGTCCTGGCCGACGATCATTACCAGCAGATCATCCGTCTCTTGGCTGCGTTGGCTCGACTACCGGGTCTTCGGAATCTGTCTGTGATGGATTATTACTCACAGCCAGTGTGGCAAGAAGGCACCAAGGACCGAAACACCATCGCCCTGGACTGGGACGATGCCATGGACCCAGCCTATCCTCTGCCGCTCCCAAAATCAGAACTCGAGTCATTGATTGTGGATCGTGGAAATATCTCCGGTCGAGCGTTGTCCCGGATTATTGAGGGATGCTCTAACTTCAAACAGTTCAAATATATGGTCTTCCATACACCGGAAGTATTCGGGAGACGCTTCAACGGCGTGCTATGCCAACCGCATCTGCCCGACATGACCGTGGAGGCGGTATGCCTAGCTCTTTTAACGCACGCGAAGTTGACGTTGCGGCATCTCCATATCGAGTTGATGGAATACGGATCAATTTGCGGTTGTCGGCATGAGCCGTGTTTGAATCCATATAGTCCCTATATGTCTATTAACCCGCACACGCCTCCCACGACGAACTGGAAGTGGAATGAATTCACCCAATTGGAACGTCTTACCCTCGACATCGATTTATTTAGCAATCTTGAGGATGGCGGATGGCTGCCCTTCGCACAAACCCTCCCCGTCTCTATTCAGGATGTCGTGATCCTCGCGTCTCGCTGTCCCCCCGAGGCGGATCAGCGAGACTTTGAGAATATGTTTCGGGACTTTAAGCCACAGGAGTTTCCAAGCCTCCGGTCCATCAGCGCGTGGCATCGGAACTCCTATTCCGACCTGGGCCACAATGGAGCTCAGCACATCTTGACGGTCTATTCACAAGCGCTTGACCGCGCTGGCATCCCGCCAATGCAGACTATGGAGTACAGCTTGGGGAGCGAATATTTCAATGAGAGGCAGAAAGCTCATCGACGCCAGTGGCAAGGGATCCAGATGAATGAGTTTGGGAAAGATGACTACTACTTATATGCGCTGCCGGAGAAGGATCTTGTGGGGAAAGTAGTGTTTGGTGTGTATCATTCCAAGGGAGAAATCCGAGCCAGGGATGACATCTATAGCGGAGTCATGATTGGGAAATCGTGGGGCTAGTTATGTAAGGAATACGTGGAGTGTAGCCTTTAAGCATCCTCTTAAAATAAGTTGTTGGTAAGGGTACTGCCGAAGTCTACACCCGGCCCATTCATCCACTGGTTTCGGTAAGTTTGATCACTTCTGTCTTCATCAGGAAGGCCATTTATATAAGCTAGATGTCAGATGGCCCAAGGACATTTCGTTCAAGGGATGGGCGTACCCATGCAGAGTCAATTCTCAACAAAACTTTCTAGATTTGATCGTGAGATTTCATTTAATTGGTCCTGGCCTATCTATCTATAGTTCATCATGGACGACATTAATGAGGAAGTGCTCAAAGCGATCGCAGAACAGCACATGGTGCGAATTGTGGTTGACGTCCCAACAAACCTCCTACGTCCCGACGAATACCTAGCATCGGCGTCCGAGCTAGTTAGCCCTTTTATGGCGCATTGGGAGACAGTAAATACACCACGGCTACTCGTCGTGGATGTATACCCGAAACACGCATACATCGTCATCGATATCAATAACCGGCGCTACAATTATGATACAGCTCATCAGCAAATCTATGCTATTCCGGTTTACATTTTGCAACTTTCAAAGAAGACGCTCGAGTGGAGATTTTTCAGGCGTGCTGTCGATGAATTGATTGCTAGGACTATCGCTGAGCTACATCGGCTTAACGGTCAGAACCCGATTCCGTTCTTTGCCGATCATATCAATGGTTCTGTGTATTTGTCACCTAGATCCCGAGTCGAAGTATAGCTCAATCGTGAAACATGGAGAAGAAATGGTCACTAATCCTGCCGTGAAATATTTGTGTCAATCGGACAATCCATGGTTCTTTGGCATTATAAATAGTATCATGTACCAAACCCCACTTGATATAGACAAGCTTTAGAGCGAGATGTTGTTACTAAGAGGAAGCTTGATTGTTATTCTCCTCTATTGTAGCCCTGATGCTTCATATAGAAGACCGCTATTTGATTGATTATATTGATTCTATATGTGAAGTTCTATGTTTTATTTATAATAGAAGCTCAGGATATAGTAAGTTCCATTCTAGTATTGGTAAAAATAGATATACTTCCAATATTGGGTGAAACTAAGACTTAGATATATAGATAGAGCTTATATAGGCCTCCCCAGCCTGAACGGCTCTGAGTGGCTCCCCATCAATCTACTCAAGTCTATAATGTGCAGGTTAGTAGTTATAGGGGCTTTTTAGGGGGGCTGGGTGATGCCCGGCGGGAACAGGTCCTCAAGGGTCGCCCTGTACGCCGGAGGCTTACCACCTCATGGCCCTGACGGTGATCACCTGCGCGGAGCATCTCCTGGGCGACGGAGTGGCACCGGGCATGCAGACGGTGTCGCTCATCTTGAGAGCTATGTTCATCGTGAAATTACGGCTGTCGCCTCGATCTACCCGCGCCGCTAGCTGGCAAGCAGGGCACCAACCGAGCCTTGATAAGAACGCGCCCCATGGGGAAATAATGCATGGGCAAGCTGATGCGCGCGCTGCTTAACTTCGGGATTGGCGTCGCGGCTCCACGCGCTTATTCGTTGCAGCGTGCGCGCCAGGCGTCCGCTACTGGCCAGCCAATCGCCGAGAGCACTGCCTGTTCCTGATTCAATTTCGTCGGCTTCCTCCAAAAACTGGAAATATCTCGGGTTTATCATCCGCACGGCAAATGGGCAAGACGTCCCGAAGAACAAATCGGATGCGTCCGGCAGCAGTCAGGTGATGGCCCCACGGCCCAGGCCTCAATATAAAGTTGGCATGTATGGTTACTACTAGTATGGTATAGCAGTTTCTACATGTGTAATATTACTGATAATTACACTACGATACCTGATATGGTTTGAACAATATACATCAATACTACCGCGTTCAATACATTCTCGCAGATAGCCAATGCAGCAGCCCAAAAGATCGGCCAATGTACATACATAGCTCATGACTCCAGTTCTAACAGCTTCGCAAATGCCCCATCCGGCCTGCCCAATAGCTCACGCGGATGACCTGTTTCAATAATCCGACCACTATCTAGGATGACGACCCGGTCAAAGTCCAAGAGAGTGTGAATCCGGTGGGCCACCATGATCACGGTGCAATCTGAGAATGATTCTCGGATGACCTTCTGGACTCTTGCGTCTGTGTCCGTGTCCAAACTATATGACGGGGTTCTAGTCAGCATACCACGCATCTTCCATAAAGCAACAGAAAGCAACAGAATCCGTGAACATACCTGCTCGTTGGCTCATCGAGTAATAGAATCTTACTCTTCTTCAACAGTGCCCGCGCTAGACAGAATAATTGCTTCTGGCCCTGTGATAATGCCTTCTCATTGAGTTTAGCGTCTAGCACCGTTTCACCATCGCCATCGTGGTGGGCAAGGAGAGCATTCCAGACTCCAACGCACTGCAGCGCACTGATGATATCCTGGCTCGCAAGCATATTCAGCGGATCGGCGTTTTGCCGGATCGTGCCTGGGAAAAGAAATGGATCTTGACTAAGACAGCTGATGCGCTGTCGGATCAAGGATCGGGATATGAGGGAGATATCTTGTCCATCGATGAGGATCCTCCCTGACAATATCTCGTTCAGGCGGAGGAGCGATAATGCGAGGGAGCTCTTCCCACTATGAGTTCAGTCATTCGTTAGCCTTGCTTGTTTTTATCGTCGTTGGAAACAGACCTGTCCCAGAATTCGAGACAAGTTTATCTATAGTGGGCGGCCATAACTTACCTTCCAGACTTACCACACAATCCAACCTTTTCACCGGCACGTACGTGAAGGCTAATCCCATCTAGTACGGGCTTAGCTCCCTCCGAGCAATCATATGCAATGCTTGTATCAGAAAACACTATCTCCCCATGACGGGGCCATTCCGGGGGTGGTTCTTGAACCTGAACGGCCAGATCCTTCTCCTCACTGGGCGTGTTTTCGGCGAAATTCTTGATCCGCGCGATCGCCCCCAGCGATGTCTCAAGCAGTGTCCAGTTTTGAATCAGCTCCGACAGAACCTGACCCAGGTCAATCATCATGACAAGGGCGACACCCAATAGACCCGGGTCGACATGCTTGCGCAGAGCCAAGGCTGCTCCAACAATAAGCACCGTCAGAGCAGCTACGATTAGGTTGAGTACCAGGCTAAGCCAGCGTTGGATACTCAGTAAGAGATAGAATGGCTTTTGGGCTGTATCAAGCATTGAGAGCATCCTGGACGTAGAGGCGTGGGTCCATGAGAACGCGCGGATAGTAATCACTCCAGCCAGCGATTCAATAAAATGTGTATATAGAGGGCTCTTAAGCTCGATTCTGGAATGCATGAGTTAGCCTGAGGAATACAAGCTGAAGGGAGCATGGGTACGGGTGGACTCTCACTCCAATAAGCGCAGCTGGCGAGATGTGCGCAGGTAGAACCGCTGGACAAGGACCAGCACCCCAATGAGAACTGGTAGAGCCGCTGCTATGTAGGGGAGTGAGGATATAACGACGGCACCTTGGGCAAGAGCCCCGAAAAGCTCTACAAGCGGGACAGGTCAGAATGGAGCAGGTTCTAAGTTGTTCATGCCTTGTATACTTACGAAATCCTGTAGATATAAAGCCACGGGGGAGAATCATATCGACCAGTCTCATATCCTGGCTGAAGCGGGTTACAAGAGCTCCAGTCTCGGTATTGGATAAGAAGGATAAAGGTGCACTGGAGTAATTTAGTTGACGCTATGCTCTTTTAGCTATGTGAGCGACGGGCCAAGCTCACCTCATGCAAGCCTGGAGGACTATGGAATGCAGATTCTTGGACGAAGCAGGGACAATAATGACCCATGACCAGCTATAGAACACAGTCCAAGTTAGTGCGCGATGGGCAGCGACAAAGGGGGTTTCAACTTACAACACAGCCAGGATAAGGGCACTAGCTTCGATGATAGCCATTGCTGCATATAGTCCAAGCCAGTAGCCCAGACGTGAATTCGAGACGCTGTCACTACTAGAGGACCAAATATCCACCCAAACGTCTATACAAAGGTAAGCCTCATACTGCAGGAGCTAATAGTTCAAGACAGGGTTATTTCCTACAGCGGAATCCATCAATTCCAGCATTGGCGATCAGGAAAAGTAGCAGCATGGCGACACGCAGGCCGCCCAAGCTAGAGAAGTAATACTTATACACAGCTAGATCATTTGCCTGCCGACTACCATCAGTAGTAGGTGAAGCACTCATAGAGCCTGTTGTAATACTTTGCGACTGACTTTGCCTGTTACTAGTGTCAATCGTTTCAGCTAACTCGTTTGTCTGTCGTGATTGCACGCCTAGTTTGTGCATATAGCCTCCAGTATGGCTACGGAGTTGGGTATAGCTGCCTTGTTCGAGGACCTGGCCATTGCCCCCCAAAACAATGATCAAGTCGGCTTGAGGTAAGTGATGCACTAGATAAGTTTATTAGTGTAAGGGATATATTATTTCAACCAAGCCAGATATTTAAGAAAGTGTGGAATGAATATATACCGCTATGGGTGGCCAGGAACGTGGTGCAGCCCAGCTGGCGCAGCAATCCAGCCGGACCAAAAACATTATTAAACACCAGCTGTGCTGTTGCATTATCTAGACCACTGAGGACATCATCGAAGCAGGCAATACGCTTTCGAGCATAAACGGCTCGCGCTATAGCCTGCGGCAAGATTTAGAGTGTAAGTGGTTGACTGGTGGTCGAAAATCATATAAAGAAACTTAAGACTCACAATTCTTTGCTTTTGCCCACCACTCAGTTTGGCACCTTTGCTGCCTACAAGCGTTTCATCACCTGCTGGCATTCTCTTGAGATCAGGCTCCAGCCCACATGCTCTCACCACGGTGTGATACCATTGAGCATCAAACACGGATAATAAGTCTTCTCCAATAATGTTTTCCCGGATTGATGTGTTTGTCAACCATGAGGTTTGCTCACAAAAGGCCAGATCCGGATGCTTAATAAAGAGCTCGCCCTCCAGCACGGGTGTCTCACCAGCAAGTCCTCTAAGGAAGGTGGATTTACCACTACCTACTGCACCAACTATCATAACGAGGTTCCCATTAGGAGAGGATCTCAAAGTAAGTGAAATGTGAGATTTATCAGGTAGAGAGGGATTCCACCCAAAGTGGACATTGTTGAGGGACAAAACCACATCAGATCCCATTCCGAGAATAGGGCTGGCCACGTGTTGTTCAAGGTAACATAGCCCGATGGTGGATGCACTTGGGGATAAAAGGGAGGGACTGCCGGCTATCTGCGGCAACTGTCTCTTTTCTGTGTTTAGCTTGGAATTAGCGACTTGACTGCAGGGATAGGATCAGAGAATTGGCGAGAATAGAATAATAGATAGACACTCACCCGGGCGATTTGGCTGCTTGAGGAAGTTCTGTATTCGATTGAGACAACCTATCGATGCGAATGTGTCCGGAATGGCTAGCAAGAGATTAGAGAGCGGAGTAACTAGCAGATTAACCAGTGAGAGCGATGTGATAGCCTGCGAGACCTTTAGGCCGCTGGAGCCTTGCACCATAGCTACTATAGCATAGCCAGCGAACGTTGCGAGCTGCCCAACAATAGTGGGAAGATTTACTAGAGCTCCGCGTCAGTTTAATCGCAAGGAGCTCAGCCACTCATCCACAAGGCTTGAAAGAGTAACGTACCCATGCAGACACGAACTGTCTGGATCCGTCGGAATCTTTTGGAGACCCTGAGCTCGTCATCGCGCAAGGCATTGATCATAGCACCCATAATCTCGGTTAATCCAAGGAACTTGATATTTTGGATAGACCCGAGGATAGCAGTGGTGAAGTTGATGCGTTTCTCAGTAGCCTGGAGCCAAGATTTCTGCCGTGCAGACACGGCATGCCCCATGCCGAGCGATGCCACCGTGAAGACTAAGCGGCAATGGTCAGAAGATAAACACTACGATGTTCAAACTGCGTGGGTAAGGAGACTTACTGATTACTACCGCGATGGGTGCGATACAAACAGCGCCTACCTGGGTTTGAAGAAGCCAGGTCGCCAGTCCCAGCTGAAGGATGTTGGCCCAAATCTCACAGACTGTGGACTGGAAGTATTCGGCAAGCATCTCAATATCAGTACCCATGAGGGAAATAGCACTAGATTCGTCAATGCTGCCCAATGGTTGGTTCATCATGTGTTCGAAAACAATAGCCATAAGCCCACCACGGAGCATCGTTGTAGCACGATACCCCAAATGCTGGTAACAGGCTGTGCACACCTTGATGATAAAGGTTAGTGCAGTGCTTGCGGACATAGTGAGAGTGGAAATAAGTATCCAAAAGTATGTAACTTACAGCAACTCCAGTAAATACAATACCAGTGGCCGCGATCAATCCGTAACCCTTATCTAGCGAAAACGAATCATTCTGCTCTAGAATAGTGACAACCTTGCCTACCAGGAACGGCTGGGCGATACTAAAACCCACGACACAGATCCGAGGGAAAGCGACTCTTACTATCTCCCACCGTAAACAGCTAATCACAGCCAGAAGTAGCGCATTTTGCCCGCTCTGTTGAGAAGAGGCCCATGAAGCCGCGAATTGAGCAGATAGGTCGCGGGACGAGAGCTTCTCATGGATTGTAGGCAATGAGCTCCCGGTCAGCAACATGGAGTACCCTTTCCACAGCAGGCCGTTCAACCAGCCGAACAGGCCTCGGTTAAATAACCCGCTGAGGCTCTCACCAGACCTCGCCTTCTCGGTAGGTCTCAGCCATTTGCGCTTTTCAAGATTCCCCAAAATTAAGAGAAGTAACTTAATGGAAAGAGACGAAGAAAGGCAGGCTGCATAGGCTCGACTGTCCGCTATCAACCAAGCGGTGCGTACACGTACAAGGTCAAAAAGTAGCGTGGTAAACAAATAGGAAGAGACAAGAAATGAAGGCCGAATGGAGCGGAGGTGCTCCAGGTCAATGAGAACGACGAGAGCAAGCGCCGCTACGAGCTCGAGGATAGCGCCGGCAAGTGTCTCGCGCCCCCGTGTACTAAGGGCAACCAGGGCGATCTGAACTACCACCAAGGATATGGCGAGAACCTGTTGAGAATCTCCTCAGAATCTCGCTCTTCTATATAGAGACTAGGAAATGAATTGAAATACTTACGATTGTCACCACACGTATTGCGGATGAAAGTACTTTGGGTGGCTGTTTAGACAGCTGAAATACACGGAAGGGCGCCAGCAGCAGGAAGCAGCCGGCCGGAAGGATGGTCAAAATACTTGCTTCGAAAAAGACGGTGAAGTCGAACCCTCCGCGACAGAGCGTTGTAACGAAAGGGCCAAATGAGTCGTCGCCGCATCGATCTGTGTTGGATGAGGACAACATTATTGCCCCGGTCGAGAACCTGTTGGCCTGTCGATCACCCTCTTCAATGTCTAGACTATGAATGGGCCTTATATTCTCAGGATTAGAGACTGATTTCGGCTGTCTTCTAAGGTTGTGAGGTTTTGAAGCGCTGGCAGGCCAGCATTTATCTTGAGCACTACGCAATTTGCCAACACAATTTGTCAACCGGAAAGGCCGCTGGGCCAGAATAAAGTGTCCAGTTATAGTACAGGCTTTATAGCTAGAGCATAATTCATAGATTGTCACGATGAAAGGAGCTTATCAGTAGTGCCCTCATTAGTGCCGAGGGGAAAGACACTAGTAGCTATAACCATACTTAGAGACAATGAGCATTCCTCCAGAGTTACATCGAAGGGTTACATGACACCCCTGTTCATTAACATTGCTTATCGACCAAGTGGTACGGAAAGATAGTACTTTGTAATCCGAACCAGAGCCTGTCCATGCGCACTGGTTGACTAGTATACTAGCAGTTGCGCTACCGCCGGGGCCTGCACGTATCAAACCCCGTACTGGTCTTTAGCTCCGCTGCCTCTCACACTAGTGAGCTTGACCTACCTCCTAAGCCCGACGGAGGTCTTCGGATCTCTCTACCCCGGGATTATGTGATACTAGCTGTGACTGGATTAGAGTTAATAATATTTTCCGGAAAATCAAAGATCTATATATATGATAGCGGTATCAGAGTAATGTAAAGATTGCAAGTACTTTTATAGTCAATGATTATTTAAAGAGTCATCTATAATATATGTGCGTTGGAGTTCTTTGGGTTATACTCAGATGAAAGAAGTCACTGAGTGGTAGAGTCTACAATAAAACGAATGGACATTCGGAGATCAATTAATCCTATAGCTGTCTTAAGCGAGCCTCATCTGCCACTCTAGAAAGCTTTTGTAACATGCATAACGAGCTTCTAAGCGTTAATCAAGCTTTCCCGTTGTCCTTATATATTGTATTTCAATCTCCCATTCAGTCAACCCCATCCAGATCTTCTCCCAGACGACCAGTGTCCTCTCCGGAAGGGACATGGATAGAAAGCAACCCCACTAAGCAAAGCAGGAACGACCCCGCCAGAGACAGATAAGGCAGTCCAAGAGAAAGTCCCCCCAGCTTCATACCCAGTTCAAACAGCCACGCCAGCGCCGGCCCCGCAAACAGCATACTGATCGTTTCCACGACCCCTATTAACGTGTTCAGCTTGGACGTGTCCTGTGGTGCCACGTGGCTGATAGCCAGTGAGCGGCACAGGGGGGCCAAGCCAGCCCCCAAGCTCTGCAGCACCAGACCGGACAATACAAGTCTAATCTGCGACGCAGCCATGCCGAGCGCTCCGACGGCGGCGAGGGCAGCCGAGAACCGCGCAAGAGTGAGATCCTTACTCGCCGGGCGCTGCTTTCGCAGGAGTAGCTTCGACAGCCAAGGAAGGGCTAGAGACAGGACCACCAGGTGGATGATGCCACGGGCGGTGAGGAGGTAGCCTGTTTTGGCAAGGGGCCAGTCGAAGCGTTTGCTTATATACTGGGCGAAGAACTGCGACGTGGCGAGATGCTCGGGCATACGTGTGAGGAAGGTGGCGAGGACAACGATGATCGAGGTGGACTTCAGTGTTGCGAAGGACGATTTGAGAAGGTGCAGGGACTGAGCTAGGTGTGATTTAAAGGTGTTGCTACATTGTGGTTGTTCCTCCGAGTCATGCTGGTCGTCGTGTTCAGGGAACCCATCCCGCTTTAAGGGAGGGAAGGACTCCGGGATGAAGATCAGTACGCTTAGGCCGATTGGGAGAGTGAAGAAGCCGAGGATGGCCGGGATCCAGGGTGAGAAGATCTCCATAAGCTTGGAAGAAATGGCTGGGCCGACGGAAGCGCCGGCTAAACTTGCCAACACCATCAAGAAGAATGCCGACGCTCTGGTTGTGATTGAGTTAGGTATTGTAGATTCGTCGTAGAGGAATACGGCTTAAAGAGATACCTGTCTGTTTCAGGCACCAAGTCTGAAGCAATAGAGTACAAACTGGCCACTTGAACTGTACTTCCACCGCCAACCACATTGAACAGTGGACCGGTCAAGATCAGTTTTACTGATATGGTGCCTTGTAGAGCAATAACGGCAAGCTCCCAGGCCAGCGCAAGCTGAGATCCTACCGTGGAAAGGAGAATAATTGGTTTACGACCGATTCTATAGAATAATTACTATGCCGCCGATTTTTTTCAAGGTTGGAGAAGATCACACCTGTCAGCCAGGACTCCGAATGGAAATGCAACAACCAGACCTGTGTCCTCGGTCAGTCTCTAAGGATATAGGTGAACAAACCAGGACTTACCAACGAGGGCCTCGACTAAGAGGAGTGACCCGTTAAGATAGGCTAATTCGGACTGGATCTGATCAGTCTTGCAGAGACTTTCGTCAAGAGAAGAACCCTGCTGGATATATCGCCGACAGAGGTTGTCTTCAATCAGTCGTATCAGGGGTAGGCCGATAAAGGCGCCAGAGCCCGCCAGGAGGAAGTTGCAAATGACGAGGTATGTTAAGACCGACGGGGTCCAGCCCGACGCTCGTAGTTGAGGGCTGCCTAGCAGCGGGGATGTTTCTTCGTGCATACTTGTAAACTCGTGAGGGTGTCAGGAACGAGAAATTTGGACGGGGGAGACATGGTAATAGATAAGAGGTTAGTTGTGCACTAGCAGATGCAACGCTATGATAAAGTACTGTACTAAGTACAAGGGTATGTGTTAAGCATTCTTACGGCGATTTCTGACTAAGGCCCGTCGGCCTCAGTGGATTTGACGGCCAACATTCAACAGGATATCCAAGACAAAGTGGATCTTTGCAATGGAATTGTTAGCACAGCCGTGACTACTAGTATTCCCGTCCTGGCTCGATCGGTAATAGTCACTGATAGGCATATCTTTCTTCGGCTGGCCAATAAATTGCTCGATTTCGTCCTCTGTGGTGTCTGAAGTACTTTATCTGCCTTCGATATTTACTCTTCGAAGAATGTTGAATTATCGAGATTAGTTATTTACACCTCTAGTCCCATTGAGCCTACCGGCCCCTGAGTTTACTTTTTTGACCAAAAGTTTTTGGGGTTTTTTTTTTTTTTTTTTTTCTTTCTTCTCTCCTAAGAACTGCATCGAGATAGAAGCAGCGGATTCTTGTAGCTTCGGTATAATCAGCTCCCGTATCGAGAGTATTAGGACAGCTGTTCACGCCAGCCAGATAGCAATATAGCCCTGAACGCAAGCTGGTTACACTCGCGGGTGGGTTAACGAACGAATTCAGAGCACAAGTCCGTTACATTCTTTCAAAAGGTCTTCTAATTCTCCAGCTGCTCGGGATTTATGAGGATCCATTTCCTTCGAAGACCTTATCAAATAGAATAATCCCACATAAGACTCCTCCGGAGAAGTAGAAGGTTATGGAGTTGCAGTAAAGTGCGACAGACATGTAGAAGCTGTGTTGCGGTATACTTCGACTGATCTCAGTTCATGCTTTTGCACTTGTAGGATCACATGTTGGTTTCGATAGCTGTCCCCTAACTAGTTTCCATATTAATATCCAAAAGAAGTAAAAAATGAAGAAAGCGGAAATACAGCAGGCCCCATTGCATATGAGAGCTCAGCTCATATAACAAATCCATTGGCTTCACTACAATGCAATCATATATAACCTGAAGTGCTGCCGGTTGCAATAAGACAGGAGAGATAACAAGGTGCATTAAGAGAAGCGGCTAAGCGTGTGGGTCCTCAATCTCCCCGTTAATGATCTTCTCTGGAATCTCAGTTTGCAGAACACCATCCGAGCTGATAAACTCAGGCCTTGAATAGATTTCAATGGCATCGGCCCCAGCGCTCCCAATCGCATTCCAGAAAGTCCAGGCTGACTTGAATGGCACCCTCCACTTCCACCAGATCACATCATCGATTACCTCCGCAGGCCCAGGAATCGGGCCTGGTCCCCAGCTCGACTTGTCGTATGTATAGTGTAAGACTACTGCGTTCTGTGAGGGCGATTTATCGTCAAGCACCGCAAGCCACGAGTCAGAAATACTTGTTGTCTGGGTATCAGTATGTTGATCGAGACGATCTTGGAAGAATCTGCGCAGTTCGGCGTCGCTTTTCCCTTCAAAGCCGGTGTCGAAGTCTTGGACAGGGGTCTGAGTATTCCATTCGTCTAAGGCTTCCTGATCTGGGGTGCGGACTAGACTAAAGAAGTTGAATGCGCTGTCAGGTATGGCACATTCATTCATCAGTCGGTTAATTACCTAAAGAGGTTTAGTAACTGGTCTCGAAATCTTGTATGGGAGTACGAACGCTCGCGCGGACTTTTGAAGTGCAGAACAGGAGAACGGCAGACATGGCAAACTTGGCGTTCTTGTCCAATAGTCAAAGGCGCTTTAAATTGTAGGATACAGGGCGTGTGTGGGTGAGAGTGAAATAGGCAGGCGAGTTGGAAAGAAAGAAAGATTGCCAGGCCAGATCCCCCGCTTTCCAGACCCCACGCGTAGGTTAGTCAGCCCATGTGTCAAGCAGTAGCCCTAATCGGAAAGACCTATTGTTCACTGCAAGAGGAAAGGGGGGCCATGTAGAAAGTACCTGCATGTCAGACACAGAATGATGTGATCAACCTGAAGGAACACTTCAGCTGAGTGTGCGAAAGCTGCATTTTACCACGCCACTCCTCCATCTGATTGGTTCTGTTCTACATAAAATGGTTGCTTTTTCTGTGTAGCACCCACGCCAACCACTGATATGGCCGATTGCCCGAGACTCCGTCGCTTACGGCCTGACCAAACTGATTGAGCCGACGAGCCTTGCATCGACGAGGAGATTCACTCCACTCACAGTAAAGCTAACGTTACATTCAGCCCCTTGGGGGTGTCACTTGCCTCCACATAATTCCAGCCCCCAGTGCACTATGATTCTCAGTAGCTGGGAGCTGTAAAGCGGTGCGGCTGTATGAGTTGGAGTTCATCATCTTAGGCGATAAAAGGAGGAGGATTGCCCTGGGGCTGTTGATTAGAACCTATTCAAACTGCTACACTCCGTTAGATCCGGTCAAAGATTCCTCCCAGAATGCAGTTTACCAAGTCCCTTCTGGTATTTGCGCTTTACGTGTTTGGCACTCAGCACGTCCTAGCTGCGCCTGTCAATGCTGAGCCTGACGCTACGGGTGTCGAAAATGTCGCCCTTAAAACAGGCAGCGGTGATAGCCAAAGCGATCCCATCAAGGCGGACTTGGAGGTCAAAGGCCAAAGTGCTTTGCCTTTCGATGTCGACTGCTGGGCTATCCTGTGCAAGGGCGCTCCGAATGTCCTGTATGTCTTCCTTTATTAAAGCTCTTGATGTGACTTGTATGCTTGACTAATATATGTCTACCCTTAGACAGCGCGTGAACGAAAAGACGAAAAATAGTAATCGCGATCGGAGCGGTGCGAACAAAGGGCCTTTCAAAGATCCTCAGAAATGGGGCATCAAAGCCCTTCCACCTAAGACTCCATCCTGGAGCGCACAGGACTTCAAATCACCCGAAGAATACGCATTTGCGTCTTCCCATCAAGGTGGAACAAAGTACGCTAAACTCATCACCGCTTCAATCAATGTGTTGTTAGCTGACCCCGCTGTGACCCAGTGCCATCCTAGCACCCGTCAACCTCGCTTCTCAGAACTCCCAAGGCGGCGTCTTGAACGGTTTCTACTCGGCGAACAAAGTAGCACAATTTGATCCTAGCAAGCCCCAACAGACAAAGGGTACATGGTTTCAGATCACTAAGTTCACTGGTGCTGCTGGGTAAGAGCTTCTAGTATTATGATCATATGCAGTTTACTAAAGAAGATACTAGTCCTTACTGCAAGGCTCTTGGGAGCAATGATAAGAGTGTTTGCGATAAGAACAAGAATATTGCAGGGGACTGGGGCTTCGACCCGGCGAAATGGGCATATCAGTATGATGAGAAGAATAACAAGTTCAACTATGTTGGTAAGTAATCGGTGTACTTATATGGAAGGGAACAAGGTATGGGTGTACATTGTATACTATCCATTTGATCTTTCGTATGAAACTGGTATGAAACATGGTTGAGATATAAGCCTTAAGCATTCAAGAAGACTTAACCGACGCTTGAGTATCTGTTCAACTCGCAAAGAATGCAATGACGCTTGAGCTACACCAATTCTTTGCAATAGAATATTTACGGTTGACTTGAAGAACCCAGCTTGCGTAGTATTCATTGACTAACACTAGCATTAAAGAGAAAGTAGAATGTTGGAAACCAACGACGGAAGCAAATGCTCACGGACCAGTGAAGGACACCTCATCTGAGCTACCGAACGCTCACCCCAATAACTAATCTCTCTGACGATTGTATCCTATTGAAGTATCGTATTGCTTTCCACAGTTCAAGTAGCTCAATGTGGATAGCAAAAGCCACGTATACACCTTCCTTTTGGGAAGCATTGCCACTTCCATGAACAGGGCCTTCGGTCCGCTCCTTCAAGTTGGCCAAAACTGTCTTCTGCCACATGCCACTGGTCATTAGTCTCTTCGTGATCATGGCTGGCTGGAACTTAATGAAGCAGGTTAGAACTCTGAATGGCAATTTGATGCCTATCGGCATACCTTCGTGCGTGCGTGCAGAGTCCGTGCGGACGGTAGAGGGACGAAACTTACCTTTCTCATCGTCAGTATTAACGACAGGTATGCCAGCGGTTGCATCCTCGCCAGCAAGTTCCTCTGTGGTATTATTGCGCACTTTAAGGCTCGCGAAGGTACCAGGCCTTTTAAAGCAACCTCCCGATCGGCAATATTCTTCAGGTGGGCAGTCTCTCTCAGCGGCGCATTTCATGATATCTGAGGAAATTATGGTTATGAGTCCTTGCAAAACAGATATTTTTAGGAAGGAGGACGGTGAGTAGTTCTTTACCATTGTGATTGTCAGTTTCGGTACTAGGTGCGACGCACGCAGCCAGGTTGCAGAGCAATGCAAGCAAGAGGATGAAGATCTTCATTTTCAGATAGGGCTGTGGTTACTTCTTTAACGTAAAGATAGGAAGCGGTTGGGATGATGAATATAGAGTCAAATATGGTGGAGGCACAAGAGATTATAAGATACTGTATGACTTTTTATGAATGGATGATGTCAGTGAATGATCTTGTGTTAATTCACTAAATATGAATTCTATCCTTGGAGAAGGCTGAGTATGTTCTAACAGTACGTTTATTCCTTGTATGCAGGCAAAAATTGCGTCTCTTCTACTATTGACTTAAGAGAGCCATCTTTACTAAGTCTAACAAGCTCGAATAGTTTATTATAATAGATTACTCGTTGACAACAGGTATGACCATTATTTGAGCAATATGTAGCCAATACAAATATTCCGCATTGGCAATTTTGAAGCCTTGACACACCATCGTGTTATAAAGTCGTACGAACCCTAGTTATATGGTATTCTTACTTTCCACTCTATGACACCGATCTAAAATGTATAAATATATTAGTCGTATTTTGCTATAACCTGCAGATGGTTACAACTTGTGACTATAGGACAATAGATCTTTCGTTTCACTTCTACATTGCAGTTATTGGCAAATGCCACTCAGCGCTACATCTACAACAAATTATAAACACAGAGTAAAATTAAACAGTATAAAATAAAATCACCCATTAATGGCTACCAAGCCAAATACTATCAATAATTCTAATTAGCAAGAGTTCCCTTTAAATTACTGACGTAAGAAATGGACGGTTTCTTGGCGCTGTTCGAGACAATTGAAAGCCTCGTATCTCAGCCCAATGCGGGGTTATCCGGACCCAAAGCAGTAAATCTTTGTATGTCTACGGGGTGTCAGTAATCTGTGAAACTTTCTCGAACTATGAGGAAGTTCAATGAGCTGAGGAGTAAAATATCCTCCAAAGCAAAAAGCAGACATCTCGATAAAGGCAGACAGGGCATCAGTCCAGATTCCACGCACACAAATCAAATTGAACAGCAAGCGCCTCCAGTTGTTTCCCCAACTCCTGGTGATAATAAAAGGCTCATCTCAATCCATGAGGACCTCTGGAATAGAGCCTACAAGGAGCTCAAAGAGGATCCGGTTAGGGCGAACTACATGAAGGCTTACGAACAACTAGTATCGGACATCTTTTTGAGACAACCCACCAATGGATCAGCGCTTGCCGAACCCGTCCATGAAGGCAAAAGTGGTACTGATAGTACACCATGGACGGAAGACCAGTTACAGCATATCATTCAAAAAGGGCTGGAGAGAGTCAATGCAAGCCAGAAACGAATTGACAGCGCGTCCGAGGTTTTGGGGGTGGTGCAGAATCTGAAACCCATATTTAACGCCGTCCTGAGCAACACACCACATACTGCCCTTCCATGGGCAATCGTATCGTCCACTCTTGACGTAGGAAATCTGTGAAGTGATGATTTTGAGTAACTGTTAACTCATCTCCAGATTCTTGCAAATCCAGTTCGATCAACCAAAGCTCTTTACGATGGGGTCAACCATGTGGTTGGTAGGATGCAGTGGTATTCGAAGATAACCGATAGTCTTCTTCAGACTGGTAGCGAGAATGGTCACCAGACACTTGAAGAAGTCCGTAAGCAGCTTGAGATCGGAATGCTCGATATGTACAAATGTATGCTTTTTTATGAAATCAAGAGTGTCTGTTTTTACCACAAGAACCAGCTTGCGGTCTTTGTCCTAGGTCTTTTCAACCTTGATGACTGGGATGGAGGCCTGACAAAAATCACTGAGCAAGAAAACGCTCTCCGATCTGACCTGCAGCAATACAAGCTGGAACAAATCGTTGCGATGCTCGATCAAATGGCCACTAATAAGAAAGAACATGACGGGCCTGACGATGAGTATCGCGAGTGTCTGAAATCTTTAGGCGTGGCAAACCCTATGCTGAGAACCAAAGATATTATAGCACGGAAGAATGAGGTTCTTAAAGACTGCTATAAATGGGTATTTCAGACGAAATCTTATCAAGACTTCATGGATTGGCAAGGCGAGGACATGCCGAACCTGCTATGGATTCAGGGACAAGCGGGCACCGGCAAGACGATGCTCCTAGCTGGGATCATGGAGGAGCTGAATACATTCTCCGCTAACTCAGTCTTACCAACAACTCTACATTTCTTTTTCCAGGACAAGGACGACCAGGTTGAACAGAGTTTGATAGCAGTGAAGAGCCTTCTATGGTTATTGCTGAACCGATACCCGTATCTTGTGCAGTATGTTCATAAGGAGGTACAGGGTTCCCGGGGAAATCTATTCGACGGTGAATACGCCTTTACTATTACTTCCGATCTGATCAAAACAATGCTGCAGGATGATAAGATCGGTCCAGTTATCCTTATACTCGATGGCCTGGATGAATGTGAGTATAAGTCTAGGAAAATGCTAATCAATTTTCTTGGTTCCCTACTACAATTGAACTCAAAAGACAATGTGAGGGTTAAGGTACTCATTTCAAGTCGCCCTCTGCAGGAGATTAAAATAGCAGTACAAGGTATTAAATCAACAATACCAAGGGCTACCATTGAGGTTGACAACATTTCACTCGAGGCACCAATAACCGCTTTTATCGAATGGAACATTGATCGATTAGAAGAATCCACCGAAGACAAAACCCTTCTACTTACCATCAGGAAGGAGCTTCGCAAACGGGCAAGCAACACCTTCCTCTGGGTTTCATTGGTGTGTCAAGAGCTCAACCATTATGGGCTTCATATGTGGGAAGAGATCCTTGGTGAAATTCCGGATGGTCTTGTAGAACTGTACGACAACCTTCTTGCCAGGTTAGAAGGATCCAAATACAAACGCCATGTTCAAACTTGCAAGAGGGCGCTTACAATCTCAATATTAGTACGTCGACCATTGAGCCTTAGTGAATTAACATTGCTTGTCGAGATAGAGGAAAGCATGATACGATCTATCGTCCATGACTGCAGATCATTCCTCACCATCCAAGGAGATACCGTCTATCTGTTCCATCAATCTGTCCAGGATTACCTGCAAGATAACTATAACCGATTGCAAGCCCAGCCCCAGGAATACATCCACCAATCAATCTTTGAGTTGTCGTTGAAAGGCATGGAAGGTCAATTAAAAAGAAACATGTACAAGCTCCCATATGCAGGCTCCGACTTCAGGGGCAACCTCCCAGCTCCAGACCCACTGCGTGCCATCCGATATTCATGTCGCTTTTGGGTATACCACCTGAAGCACAGCGACCCCATGTACAATTCAAGTGATATTATTTACTCGTTCCTCCGAAGGCATTTCCTCCATTGGCTAGAAGCCATGAGTCTCATGTACATGATGCCCGATAGTATCGAGATCATAGAAGAACTAAAACCACTAACCACTGTGAGTCTCTGTTTCCTCCTACTCATTCAACTAATTACGCTGATAGCTAAAAGTCTCATTCTACGCTGCACGGATTTCTACACGATGCAAAACGGTTTACGTGGAAAAACCAACGCATAGCTAGTACTGCCCCGCTGCAGCTGTATAGCTCTGGCCTTCTATTCTCACCTCAGTCTAGCATTATCCGGCGAGAATTTCAGAACAAGATTCCCGCCTGGATAACAAGGTTTCCTTCAGCTGAGACGCAGTGGGATGCAGTTCTACAGTCACTAGATCACCCCTCCGCTGTGCGCTTTACATGCTTTTCGCCCGATGGTCGATTCCTAGCATCTAGCTCTTGGGCTGGCCCACTAGCTGAATACAGCGTTATAAACATATGTGATCCAAACACGGGGGCACTGAATAGAATATTCGCAATACCCAACTCCATGAGCTCGTTAGCGTTCTCTCCAGACAGTCAACACCTCGCTGCGACGTGCTGGGACAACTGGATCAGAGTGTGGGACACCGTTACATGGACCGAAACAAAGGTTTCTCACCAATACGAAAGGTCTGCAGTAGGGTTTACTTCAGGACACGAGCTATTGGTCTCTACAGCGGGATTCTCAACACTTTCCATATGGGATATACGGACATCCGCATCTGACCCGATGATCAAGATTGAAACGGATGCAGAAATTGGAGCAGTGACCTTTTCACCTGATACTGAGCTGCTCGCCCACACTAGACGGGATAAAACCATCAAGATTTGGAAGACATCAACCGGTGCGCTTGAGAAGACCCTTGTGGACCAGGTAGGTAGCATCGATGATGTCTTGGCCTTTTCCTTTGGTAATGACATGCTCGTCTCGGGATCACGCAACGCTCTGCGATTATGGAAGACTACAACTCAGGAGCCGACCTTCACTCTCCCACACAGCGGGTCAGTCAAAGCAGTGGCATTCTCCAGAGACGGCAGCTTGGTTGCATCAGGGTGTTCAGATTATGTCATTCGGCTATGGAACACAAGAACAGGACACCTCGAACAGGTCTTAGAAGGGCATGTATCCACGCCCATCTGTTTGTCCTTTTCAGTGGGTGGCCAAATACTGGCATCTGGTTCAGAGGATCATACCCTTAAGCTCTGGGACCTAATGCAACGAAAGTTGGACCCAACCCAGAGCTCCCAGCAGACAACCGTTCAAGATTTAAACAATCCATCGGATCAAGTTGCGGTCATTGACCTTTCCCCTGACGAGCAACAGGTAGCAGCAGGGTCATGGGGCGGTGTTGTTACGCTGTGGGATGTGAAAAAAGGAAATTTGCAATACACTCTAAAGCATACAACGTCTTGTTCAAATATAGCGTTCACGCCAGACAGTCAGCAGGTAGTATGGGGAGGTTTTGAGGGTGGAATCCACGTGTGTAATGCGAAAAGCGGGAATTATGAGGGAGAAACGGTGAATCGTCCGGCTCTACTGCGTCTAGAGCGGGAGCCCCCAACGCGCAAGCCAGAGGTTCTATTTAAGGATGGATGGGTGGTAGCAGTCAGCAGCGGACAGAAAATTCTATGGCTACCACCTGAACATCGTCCTGCCTACTGGGTGGATTGGAAATGTATTGAAAATGGCAACATGCTGATTTGCGGAACTGATAAAGGCCGTGTCCAGTTTTATGAGTTTCAGGTAGAAGGGGATTTGACCTGACACGTTGGTTTCATAGACCAGTTGAAGTACGACTGGGTAGAACATGTATGAGAAAGCAGCGAAAGGGTATATAGTTGTTAGCATCACTCATCATGGTGGACTGAATATGTAGGTATAGCTGGCTCAGGCTAATTCCAAGCCATTAGACATCCTTCCTGTGAGCTCTCCTCCCACACAGCTTTTTTACGTTCTTTGGCGCGCGACAGCAACGTTCATGTGGGTCCTCACTACGTAGTGGCACTGCACTTTTAGTTCCCTGGAAGGTTGGTATTTGAAATCTAGCTTACGGACAACCTAACTCCAAGCCAATAGAGATCCTGTCAACTTTCCTCCCACACTGCATCGTTACGCTTTTCGGTGCGCTATTGCAGCGTTTATGTGGGTCCTCCCTCAAAAATGGACCCACCAGCACTGCACTTTTAGTTCCCTAGACGGTTGGTATTGCTCCTATACAGCTGACACGTCTAATGACTATATAATAGTGCGTTGCCGATGGTAAACTTAATAAAGCTTCTACCCCGTAGGCTGACCGTAAGCTAGATTTAGTCCGCCGTAGTATCATAAAGAAATCCCAACATAAGCCAGTGAGATAAGTGAGATATAACTGTCGTGCAAGTTGTGAAAAGGGCACAGTTCCAAATATACCATTTGATCAATCTCTACAATTGTTATTATTCATTCTCAGTCTCCAGAGAGCCTTTTCCGAAGATCGTATTATTCAGCAATAATCATGGTCATTCGCAAGGATAAGAAGTTAGGTCGGTATTATTTTGATGATCTTTATAAGAGGATGATCTCTCTCAACATAATTTCGTCCAATACTTCTGGGGCTCCACTGGCGACAATTACCCCAGCTGTGGCACACTCCAGTTCTGTCTTCGCCGGCCATCGGAGCTCACCTTCTCTAGGTGTTCGGTCAGTTCAGCTACGTTTGCACAGAACAGAGACTTGATAATTTGAAGTAAACTTGTCCATTTTCCCCGGTTTTTCTAAACATTCATGACAGGAGCCAACGCCTCCCACAGTGTACACCGATTGTCTTGCATTCCTGGAATGACCTCCATCGCCGTCTGATTCGTCTGTATCTTCAGTCTCTCTCCCGACCCCCAAGGCATCCAGTAAGGTGCACCCTCGGCTCTGAAACTGTTAGGATCCAACGTCTTCACAAAGCTGATATAATAATTCATGACAATAGGAACAATTCCGGCATTGATATTGGTAATGCTGCTGCTAAGTCCACCGCCGTAGTCCGGTCCAAAAATCGCCTCGGTCTCGAAAGTATGTGGGACTCCCAACCCCTTGCTAAGTTTTTCTGGATCCTGGACATTATATCGATAGCTCCAAACCTTTTCACCACCCACAGCGTAAAGTTCTGTCATCTGAGTGCTCATATGAATGCCTGGACAGGTGAAGACAGCATCTCCATACGCGGCGGACGCAGCAGGGAAGTATTCTGCATGGAGCGGAACGGGCTGCATGCCCCGATAAGCGCGATTGATCGACTTCAATTGGTTTAAACGTAGTCTAGGGTATAGGCTAGTCAAAAGTTCGGATATATCGGCCGGGCTCGTGGCATTGTAGGCGAAGCCGGAGCCTTCGTTTGTGTCTCCGCCTACAATCAAAGGAACACGGATGAATCTTCCCTGTGCAAAGAGAGGATATAGACGGTCTTGGATGAAAGTCCCGTCGATAACTGGGCCGAACTCCCAAGATGAGGGCGTTGTACGTGTGGGATCTGTTGGATTTAGTGAAGTAGCCTGTGCTTTCTGAATGGCGGTGATGTTGGCTGATCGCAAACATGACATTGTCGAGCATCCGACAGCCTCCATAAATTGACTGAACTGTGCCTCGGACTCGGAGCTATTCCGTTGGGCAGGCCAGAATGGACTCTCAGCCACTGCTCCTACGAAAAGGCCATCATTGCGACCCCCGTATGCTGCAAGATGGTAGGCCACCGAGCCTGCGCCGGCCGACGCACCATGAATGACGACATGGTTTGGATCGCCGCCAAACTGCGGTCTGTCAGATTGGGGTGATATGACTTGAACCGATAATGCATTGGTTTCCTTACCAGGTGAATGTACTTCTTTACCCATTGGAGGGCTTTGCGCTGATCAAGCAAGCCGACGTTGAGGTCACCATCTTGCTGGACTTTTTGACCAGCTAGAAAGCCCAATGCTCCCACACGATAGTTAAAGTTGACCAGTATAATTTCATGTCCAGATTCCTCTATCACCTGGGTACCGTTGTAGTTTGCATTTGAATTCGTCGCATATGCGCCACCCTGAATATACACCCAGACAGGGAGCTTAGAACCTTGTGTGGCATTGGAGGGAGTGAAAACATTAATGAAGAGACAATCCTCGGCTGTTTCCTCCGTAACATTCTGGCCGGTACCAACACATACTGGGCCAAACTATCAAAAGAATCAACAACCGGTCTTCTTGTGAAACCTGCATCCTCTTACCGCTGATGCATCCTGGACAGAAGATGTTCGAACAGGTTCTTGGGGAGCCCGGAGACGAAGCTCTGCTAGTGGCGGCGCTGCATATCGCATGCCTAGATATTGATCTACTCCAGACGGAAGTCTCAGTCCTTGATACTGAGCGTAGTCAAGGTTGATCGTTGGTCGGGGTGAATCAAGGGGAGCAGCATTTTTAACCTCAACGAAAAAGGTTAACACAGCGGACAGAAAGATGGCCAGTTTCATTTTTGCCTTGGAAGAAACGTTATTCAAGGACATGCAATACTTGGTGCCACACCACTATTTATCGAGAGGCGGGGTATTGCCGGACGACCCCTACTATTGCATGGCCTTCGGTTTATTTATCATTACCATAACGAGTTTTACCTTGGAGAGGCTGCATGCGGGGACAGTCAGATAGAATTGACTATGTTCCATTGAAGTAGCAGGTAGCATTTTTCGCGGAAAAATTCCCTCCACGCTACTAGCGTAAAATCCCTTGCTTTTGCATCGCGGGTTACCTCAGATGGTTATCTATTGAGGCGCGAGGTTGCTACGTCTCTATCGTTGTCTACTTTTGCACTATGTGAGTGACGATAGGGTCAACATCAATACCCCCGCAGGCTTCCCCGCAAACCCCTCGGGACAATTCGAAGCGACCTCCCTTCACGTTGATTTACGTTCTCCCTAGCTTGATTCTTTGACTCGCTGCAATACAAAACTGTGTGTTATTGTACAAAGATTACAGCAGTGGATATCGAGTAGTCACTCGCGGGAGAAACAGTCCTGGACAAGAATGTTAGTGGGGCTTTCCGCAGCCATGGAGAAATTTAGGTTTATGTACTGTCACGTGCTCATTAGGCCCTAAGCCCTATACTGTGAAGGCAATCTATCCAGTGCGGAATAAAGTATAGATCGACTATACCGAATCCACCCGCAAAGATCCATACAAAAGAGAAGGGATCCAAGGCTCCATATACGCTTTGATGATCTGAAGTTCAAAATATAGTATAATTGTCTAGATAGGCAGCCCATATATAAATTTATCGATTGACACGGCCTAACATAGTGAATTTCCCGTGATTGCTCCAGTGCATGGCGAATCCTGGGCCAAGGTATATATATATCTCTAGTCGGCCTTCAGAAGGCGTAGGGGTAACATCGATCACATCTAGAGATAACATGGTAACCCATGCAATCTACAAACTTATACTGTGACTTAAGCGTGAGATCTTTATAATGCTTTTCCACAGTTACTTAGCTATTTCGGGAATTGGATGTGCTGCGGGTTTGTAACCTGCGGATGCTGGGTCTAGATTCTACAACCACACCACTGCGGGTTCGGTGCGGGTTTGCGGGGATTGAAAATTATCCAGGGCTAAGCCCATTAGTTTTTTGGTTGAACGGCAGAAAACCCTGATCAAAATGTTCTCAATCTTCTTGGCATGGTTGAATGAGAAAACACTTGTGTACATAATGCTTCCTTTCCTGATGGCGAGAAAATTGAATGCCAAGAACGCAAGAAATCATCGAGCAATAGCCGTTCAAAACATATAGACAAGCAGACTACCTTTACAAGAGTAAACTATTCAGATGAGAGGATACGTGGAGATACAGCCAACAAACAGCTTATCCATAGTCAGTAAAGCAGATCTCTATTACCGTCACAACAGCTTTTATTAAAGTATGGGTATACTGTAGGCACGTGTTTCCGGTACATATTAAGGCGAGCAACCCTTGGATTCCCGGGGCCCGCTTTTTCCCCGTTGGTTCACTTCTTTGCCCTTGATAAGATGAGAATCTCCGCTCACAACGCCCATGATACGCCCGCTATATCTACGTATCATCCCAAACCTCTACCTCACTAGACTCTTTTTGCTATGAGCTTTTACCTTTATTCCGAAAATGTCTCTATCGTATCAGTAGCACTATTGCGGTACTATTAGACCCTATTATTATGACACGCCCGACACGACACGTATTTTACAAATTTTGTGGAGCTAGACTTCCGTGATGTGAAAATGTTGCTAATCACTGTAGCTAGATCATATCCATCCGAAGTTCCAATACAAAAGAAAAATCTTTCTTATACCTCCATTATAATTTTGCTGGTGGTTGTTTCTCATATTCTTGGCATCCACTATTCCTAATGTAGTAACCAGGATGTCAGCAGAATGGTAGTATAAGTATTCGCCACGCAGGACAGATACGACAATATAGCACTAATCCAGGTCCAGTAGATCTAGAATTGATCAGGTGAAGGATTGTGCCAAAGTAGGTAGAAGTCTACATCTCCATACAAGCCGTAGAAAGTTCTTCTTCCGATCGACGAACCCGCGTCACGGGCTGAAGGCGGAAGCGGATGACAACCAATCACAAGACAGGACCCAGCCCTAGGCGAAGCGGGCCGTCATGTGACGCACACAACTCAATCTTTTCGGCCACAAAAGAATCTGTTGGACTTTGAAGCTTTCCGACGACGACCCCAACGACAACCGTACCTGAGCCCTTTCACGATCCCTTTTAGGAGGCTCTGTCAAGATGACTGTCCAGAACCACAGTACGTGATTCCTTGAATTTCGATCCGCCGATATTTTCATATTCTCCTAAATCGCTTCGTCGTGGTGTCCGGGTGGAGAGTTGTATGGTCAAAGTATGCTGATGAATTGTTCTTCAGGTTTGGCCTCTTCCCGCCGGAAGTCGCGCAAGGCGCACTTCAACGCTGGCTCCGGCGAGCGCCGTGTCATCATGAGCGCTCCTCTGAGCAAGGAACTCCGTGAGAAGTACAATGTATGTTCGAACAATACCGAAAACGATCTGCAAACCCCTTGAAGAAGTCGGAATGGATATGGCATGAACCCGCCCTCCTCAGTCGGGATTGGGCTCGCTCACCCACTGAACTTTGGATGGAGTCGGGAGGAAAGCAACACCAACGACATGAAACTTGGGATGAAACAAAAATACAAGGAGCACAGTTCTGACGCAGTCGTCGATAGGTCCGCTCTCTCCCCATCCGCAAGGACGATGAGGTCACCATTGTCCGTGGAGGCCAGAAGGGCCGTGAGGGCAAGATCACCAGCGTTTACCGTCTTAAGTGGGTTGTCCACGTCGAGCGTGTCGTCCGCGAGAAGTCCAACGGCCAGAGCGTTCCCCTCGGCATCCACCCCTCCAAGGTCGTCATCTCCAAGCTCCACCTCGACAAGGACCGTGAGCAGATCCTGGAGCGCATCGGAAAGGGCCGTGAGGCTGCCAAGGCCAAGTCTGCTTAGAGGGTTTTGTCCGGGGTTTAAGTTCATGTTGCAATGGCGGTGACGGCGCTGGAGTTCTGAAAGACTCGCCAATGCGAGATCCAACCTCCTATGATCAGGATATATCTGCTGGAATGAAAAACGAAAAAATCTACTTCCTCGGTTCATGGTCTGCGCCACGGGTTTTCAAGCCGTAGTGTTGGACTACTTCCCCTTCAAGCGTATTTAGGGATAATCTACCGGCAGCGACTCAATTGTCAGGGCCGTTTTCCTTTCTTGTTCAATGGGTTTCCTTGACCGCGAACTACTGTTCAATTTTCCCTCGTAGCGAGGCCCCTTCATTCTTTCCCAATCGGCATCATCGTTCGGATATCAGAACGTTGCGCCAAATACTATCCTGTCAATACCGTCTCAAGGGGCCCTAATAGTTGAAGAGATGGACGCAACACGTAGAAGAATTGCGGGACCATACTCTGTAGTCACAAACCAGTGTCCCGCTTGCAAATCGATTTTGACGGTGTCCTTTCCAATAGTGAGGTACGAGTAGATCTGAGGAGCCTTGCGTACCGAGATGGCGTTTTTAGACCAGATAAACCTCGGAATGAACTTATGTTTGATCTCAATCGCGACTTTGATTGCACCACCTACATAAAATCTAGTTCTAGGTCTCATGTAGACCTCAGTCTTTAAAAAAGCAATATGTATTTGGAAATGTTGGACCCTTGGCCGATGCGAATGGGCTAAAAGCTGTGTACTGGTACTTATATATATTTGTGACTCCGCTGATACTGGAGTCCATCAAGTACATTTAAGCCGCGTTACAGATTGTTCACGAATGCTTGCACCCATAACTACCGAGTAGTGCCTACCATAACACAGAGACTAGTAGCTACTTTTCATCGCAAAGACTGATGAGAGCATATTGGAAATTCGCTTCATTTGACTTTCAGGAACCTGATATCGTTGCTACCGCCTTTAAGTTCCGCCTTCCTAGAGGCGCATTGTAGTGGCAGAATTTGGCTTATCAGGTCACAACAATCGTATAGTCACGTGGATAATATCTAAACCATTCCTGGAGAGTTTCACAAGTTTTTAAGCGAAATTGTCCAATTGGCCAACCAACTCACCGCCAGGTATCGTACTTCAGAGGTCATTCGGTCTTAGACCATCTTCTCTATTGCTCTATGAACGGAGGGAAGAGAATTCTCACAATGGACGAAGCTCCTGTAAACGGCTCAAATTGGTAGGACTTAGTTCCAGGGTGAGTTTAACTTGGTCATTCGTGAGTGGAGGTGTAATCGGGGCGGTAATATCTGTGATATATCTCATCGTGATTACTATTTCGCATCAGGGGCCGTGGAACTAGATCTCCATAGGTAAAATGATTATCATATTGCGCTATTGATCTAAGGGTCTCATTACTTGACAGAATTCATGACTGAGTTTAATATAGACAGCTAGAAGGCTAAGACACCACAGTTTTCGGTTACAAATCCCTCATATTTCATACGCTGTCCTAATGGAGAGAGAACATGATCATGCCTTATAACCTCCCGCTTTCATGATCATTTGAAAGATGTGGCTATCAAGCTCCGCATCTTCAGCCGTGGTCTTAACTGGGGTCCCATGCACTACCCAGTTATATAGCTCTTTGAGCTGTAAAGTGTAAGGATCTTCGTAGGTTCTGCGAATGATAGTTTCGCGGTACCCATCGCCATCCTTTTCGCAGATGTGCAAGGTAGTCGGAAGTCCTTTCACGTAGGGGGTGTCGTATTGTATGCGAACCGACTTGTTTTGACTGTATATCTCAACATGGGCGTCGAAGCGAGGGACAGAGTCCATGCCGGATTCATAGCTCACCGCAAAGCCGGGATATTGGAAAAGCACACTATTGATTCATGGTTATTGCTGAACACTATCTCGGCCAGAGTTTGAGTGTTGACCCACTTCCAAAAGGGATACCCAAGATTTGCTCCCAGGACCTTAGTTGGCATACCCAATGCTTCCCGCATCGCAGACAAGTCATGGCTCCCTAAGCCTCCAAGGATACGCCACATGGTCGTGGAAGACTTTGTAATCGGGACTCCGCATTCTGATTCCAGAGCTTGCCTCACGAGCTCTGTAGCGCGTGTGGTTTTGTCTTCGATATCTTCAGGGCTAATGTCAGTGAACCTCTTTGGGAAGGTTCCAGATTGGGAAACAAAAGCGCTGTTAGGGCCGATGATATCTTGGGACCAGTCAGTCTGCACATACATTCCTCTTCTTATCGTGGGGGCAAAACTGACCTCTCACTCGAGCAGATAACACTTGATCCATTCCACCAATCTCTTTCACCCCGTCCACAAATGCTGCTGCGTGGCGTCTCATATAGCCAACCATAACCTTGCCGTTGGAATTCCGTTCCGCAGACTTGATTCTTTCGATATCGCGTACATTCAGTGCGAGAGGCTTCTCCACAAAAACAAACTTGTTGTTTTCTAATGCTAGAATGGCGTGATCGGCGTGGTACTCGTCACTGTTGATCACAAAGACCACATCGACATCTGGCGATGCGCAGAGGGTCTGGGGCTCTGTCGTGATGGAGGCCATGTCTCCTGCAACCTTAGCCTTACAATGCTCGAGCGCTTGTGTTGACACATCGCACAAGTAGGTGATTTGAAAGCAATCGGACAGGAAGCCCAGCGTGGGGATATGGACAACCTGTGCCACCTCGCCACAACCGATCAGTCCAACGCGGAGAACCGTTCTAGATACCATTTTCGTTTTGTCTTTGGTTATGATCCGGAGCGGTCATTGTGCGAAGGGATATGACTTGTTATAATATCTTATATTTCCCATAATTTTAAGGCATCGCCATTAACTCCGCTACTCCCCGCGCTTTACCCCACAGAAAATCCACCTGCCATGTTGAAAGTCGGCCGACTCTCCCCGTCTCCCCGTCTTCAAGTCCCCACACCATGGCGTCCAGCACAGACTCTTCGACTGCGGATCAAATCATGGAAACCACTCATAGGACCCGATCCCGCAACATGACGCATCCGCGGAAACGAGCCGTCACCGCATGCGAGCATTGCCGCACTCGAAAGATCAAGTGTACGAATGAGCGACCCGAATGCCGCTCGTGTGTTCGCTTAGGGGCGAGATGTTCCTATGACCAGAGAGTGAACCATTCATCGCTCCGCAATAGTTTAGTGCATGCTTGGGCCACTGTCTGGTTTTAATATTTCGTTGAGTTGTATTGAGACACAGGCATTCTAGCTTTCGGGGTATGTACATGGAGACTGATATACGGTTTGTTTCAGCACTAGGTCTTGACTTAGTAACGAGGAATAACGAATATAACAAACTCATTCCAAGCACTCATAATACTTAGAAAAGCATATTTCACACCCTACCAAACAATTCCTAGTTCACTGATAGATTAGTAAGTCTTACTATACATCTTTAGAACTATTATAATCTCGAGAAACCTAACTTGGAGCCGCATATCATGTTCGCGGGAGAAACTCCATCCCCGGCGGCGGTTGACAGCAATAACGGGGAGTAACGGAGAATGCGTTATAGGGTACTCCACAGTATGGTCAACAGCACTCAATACGCTGGAGATATAGGGACATGATTGAAGCAGAGAGAACGCGCTACTACTTCCATGGACATCGTTCGTTCCCTTGAATGCTACATCCCACGAACAGCTCGTCATGGCCTCCCACAACCCGGTCAATCCTGATATAAAATTCATCCTATCAAAACTTACACTCGATGAGGAGATCTCGCTTGTTGCAGGGGCTGATTTCTGGACTACACATCCGGTCCCCAGACTCGGTATTCCCGCGCTCAAAGTATCAGATGGTCCCAACGGAGCGCGGGGCGAAAATTTCAAAGGTTCCATTACGAGTGCCTGCTTCCCAGCATCCGTCTCCCTGGCATCAACCTTCGATGGAGACCTCGCTGAGAATGTTGGCAAGGCGCTAGCAGAAGAGACAGTTACCAAAGGTGCCCGTGTTCTTCTTGGACCGACTGTTTGCCCTCATGGAGACCCCCGAGGTGGCCGAAATTTTGAATCGTTCTCTGAGGATCCGTACCTTGCGGGAGAGTTGGCAAGTCACTATATCACCGGAGTTCAAAGGAAAGGAATCGCCGCGACAATCAAGCATTATGCGCGTAATGAACAAGAGACTCGCCTGTTCACTATCAACGCCCTGGTTAGCGAAAGGGCTTTGCGCGAGATATACCTGAAACCTTTCAAAATCGCGGTCAAGAATTCTGACCCTTGGGCGTTGATGACGAGCTTTAACCTAGTAAATGGAGAGCACTCTGACTCAAACAAGCACCTCCTAGATATTCTGCGACAATGGGGCTTCAATGGTCTGGTGATGAGTGACTGGGAAAGTGTCAATTCGGCTGCGGGGGCGCTGAATGCCGGTCTTGATCTCGAAATGCCGGGGCCGCCAACTCAATATACCGCATAAAATATCTCGGCCGCTCTTGAAAATGGTGTGGTTAGTGAAGATACGTTGGACAAACGGGTAGAGTCTTTGTAGGGACTTTTGAAGATAACATTAGGCAGGCAGGCGCCGAAGGAATCGTGCTTCTCAAACGAGAATAATATCCTCCCTATCCGGAGGGAAAATGTCCAATCGGTGGCACTGCTAGGGCTGGCCAAGCAGTTTCTCGGTCATGGTGGTGGCTCAGCATCTCTGAACAGTCACCGAAAGATCACGCCATATGAAGCGTTCCAGGAGGCCCTTAGCAGCTCGGTCGAGCTTCGGTATGCTGAGGGTGCGAAGGCTATCCGTAACCTTCCCCCATTCTCGGAAGGCGTGGACGACGACGTGGGAAACCCTAGCTTTACTTTGAATGTGTTCGGGCTATCCGACGTCGATGGAAACGGCACCACATCGAGGGTTGCTACATCTGCGTTTCAATCAAATGAGAACCCTGACACGACGTCTGCCACGATGACAGGAATATTCAAGCCGAGCGTCACAGGAAATCACTACCTTGGCTTCTCGGCTGTCGGTAACACCAATGTTTTCATTAACGACGAACCCATCTTCAAGTACCTAGAAACTCCCCCGATGCCATGGCCTTCCTCCTCGACACAGCTGTAGAAGAGAAGAAACAGTATCAATTTACTGCTGGGGAAAAGTACAAGATCCGAATTGAGGCCAAATCAGCGCAAGATACGACGAGTGGCCTCCAAATCTATGCTTCCAATATTGTCGGCTTCAATCTCGGCTTCATGTATGAACAAGAGCACGACGCTGACCTCCTCTCTGAAGCAGTTCAGTTGGCTCAGTCGTCAGAAATCGCCATCGTTTTTGTTGGCAACACCCCAACGTGGGAGACCGAGGGAGCTGATCGAGAGTCCATGGATTTGCCCCGAGATGGATCGCTCGACCGACTCCAAGGCCAATTCCAACACCATTGTTGTGAATTCGACAGGAACCCCCATTACTATGCCCTGGCTTGCGGACGTATCGGCCGTAATAAAGACCTGGTTCCCTGGACAGGAGGCCGGTCACTCCATTGCCGATGTTGTCTTGGGCATCGTTAATCCTGGTGGCAAGCTTCCTGTGACACTCCCCAAATCCGTAGCCGACAACCCGAGCTATGGCAATTTTCCGGGAGATCTCGAGACCTTGACAGTGCCTTACAAAGAAGATGTTTTCATCGGGTATCGTCACTTCGATCGGAGGCCCGAGGGTGTGCAATTTCCCTACGGATTTGGTTTGTCCTACACCACCTTCAAGAAATTTAATCCTAATGCATCAGGCCATTGCATGGACTGCAACAATGGATTGACTATAACCGTTGATGTTGAGAATACCGGCTCTGTGGCTGGAAGTGAGGTTGTTCAAGTGTACGCTGGTCCGACATCAGTCATATCATCTCTGGACCGACCAAACAAAGAACTGGCAGGCTTTGCCAAGGTCAAATTTCAACCTGAAGAGAGCAAACAAGTCTCAATCTTTGTTGGCAAGGATGCTGTTGCATACCGGGATGAGATGAAGGACGCATGGTCCGTTGATGCTGGGACTTACAGGATCTATATCGGCACAGACATCTCCTGTACACTGGATTTCAAGGTTGAATCCAGTTTTTCATATGGGCCGTGAGTTGGATCAATTTGAAACGTGCCTTCCATAGATAGAAACAATACCTAGCATAACTTTATCCTTTCAATTGGTCTTGAGTAAGTTCAAAAAGGTACTGTCTTGATTATTCGCGATGGGCCTAGTACTAGTGTACCTAGCGCCATTTTCTACAGATATTTCGGTAAGAAAGTACAAGGTATATTATCCTTAATCTATTCTTATTTAGTCCCTGAGATACTACTATCTAGTATGTACGATGTCTGGCCATATGATTCTTTCTGCTTGCTTAGGTGCTTTATCAAATAATTGTCAAATAATGACATGATGCCCCTTGCATCAGAATTGGCTGTCAAGGATATGACAACGTTGCATAAGAATCTGACATGTCAATATCAGCCCCTGAAGAGCAATGCCATATAATAATCGGAAAGCATTTCCTGGTTCTGACACGTTCTAGTCATTTGACTAGTTAGTTACTGTGGATCCTATTACTATGACCTGTATCCGTATGTTTTATTCAATGTGAGAGCACCTGCATCTGCATGGAATATCTGGTCCTCTGAATTCCACTCGGCCATACAAAAGAGGCAACTAGTAGGCAAAAAGTACGGTCTTTGTTTCTACTTAAAAACACGATCGGGTACCTGCAGACTATTGGCTTTTTACTCCACGGACTATTGCTATTGTGTGATAGATAACATAGCCGCCGATCATATTTCTGTGGCACCTAGATATTCCAAGAGGCTTTCTATCATTACACATTGAAGACTTGTCACATTCTGTACTGATGTAGCTGTTGTGCATATCACAATTCATAGTGTGAAAAACTATGATAAAATAAGAAAAGAACGAAAAAAAGGGTATAAGAAGGGCGAACACTTCCACCTACGTTGTGACTGTCACCTCATCTCCTTAAAAAGTCTCAACTTCAACCTTCAGACGGAGCATAAAGGTTTCTGCAACTCATTTGTCGTACCTTTCATATACAGCTGCTCAAAATGAAGTTTCTGCAACGCCTCCTTCCCTTGGCTGTGGCCTTTCTGCCCATGACCTGTGCACTGTCAGATCCTGTGAGTGCTCCAGTCAAAAATGGCTCCCAAACCCAAATCTCATTGACTTTAGGAAATGATACAAAGCGTTGAGCTGAATTCCGACCCCAAGCCACCATCCTTGATCTACAATGATCCAGTCGGCGGCTCCGGTGGAAAGGACTTTTCAGTCATCGGTGCAGCCTCCGAGACAGTCGATACCCTTCATATCTGGGTCGGAGATGGCGCTGGTCAACCCAAAGTACTCCGAGGACTCCAAATCACCTGGTCCGATAATCAAAAGAGCACAGTCTACGGAACAACAACAGATGACTATCAGTCCTTCAAATTTGCACCAGGGGAAACCATCAAGGAGATGCAGATCTCCGGGGGGATACGTGCGGATAGCATATCTTTCACAACAGCGTCCCGCTCGTTCTTTGCTGGAGGTCAGGGAGGGAAGAAAGCTCCGATGAATGTGGGCAGTGGCATACTTGTGGGTTTTCAAGGAGGCGCGGCGAGGGACATTGATCGTCTTGGACCTATCTTTGCACAAGTTCAGGGTGCCACTACGTTGAAGGTTGGGCAGTGTATGGACTGTAGCCAGGAGTGATAGATTTTGAACTCGGGGAAGTCACTTGGCGACTGACGTAGCTATAGTGTGTGGGAATGTGATATATACTCATTAGTTAATAGTAATGATTAAGATAGTTGCGTTGAGTGGCGCAGCAGTACTTTTGTCCTAAGCACAGCCTCGTCGGTCTATAGATTCAGTTCCGTCGCCTAACCAGACCTATTCAATTAAAACAACTATTCAGCCGTCAGATGATATCATCCCCTTGGTGCTTTACATATCTCAATATCCATGGCAGCAGCAACAACTAATTTCTCCCGGTTTCCTCGCTTCACAAGCCTCCCTCCGGAGCTTCGCTACCTTATATGGCGTTGCGTCCTGCCTGACAACATTGGCCAAGTCCTGTTCCCTTACAAAAATGGGTGTTGGGGCTCTCGGCACTTGTCGGAATTTGACGAGGAATATACTGAATTGTGCAATACTGCACTCGAGTTCCGCCACAGTTTATTGGACCCGGTGCAGTTTGATATACCATTATTCTTCGTCAACCGGGAATCCAGGGCCTTCGCCTTAGCTTGGGTTCGAGAAATGGGTATCGAGATGCGCTTTCACAGGGACAAACAGTCGTTCGTCTTCATGCGGCAGCTCGACCTTGTGCGTGACGTGTTATACATTCCGTTTGACAAGGTAGACGAATTCATCCAAGAGCCTCTCGATCGCCAATTTGAGCCAGATCTCTTCTCCCGGATGGTGGACTGGCATCCAAATGTCAAGCATATTGCCGTTCCAGAGGCGCTGCTGCAGAGCGATTCCGCTCCACTATGTGAGATATTCGACTTATTCTATCATCCAAAAACATTCTTTATCGTGGTAGATGCGCAGCCAGATTGGCATGAAAGCAACATACGATGGGAGCTCGACAGCATGCAGGGAAGAGGCTTCTTCTGGAATTCCGAGCATAGTCGCTTTGTCTGTGGAACTGGTCTTTCCATCGGTGATGAAGCCCTATATCAGCGGATAGAGCGAGCTATAAATGACTTGGCCTCATTATTCACGCCAAGCCATCTTATGGACGACTTCGAGATCCGGCCTGTCTTGGTTATTAGAAAATGAAAGATGAGCGGGGCTTTGTCTGTTGTCGTGCCTTTGGCTTTTCACTCCCCCAGTGACCTTGTATATGCGGAAGTCAATGTATCATGAGAGACAGTGAGAACTAGCCATAAGAAAGTGGGGGAATCAGTCTTTCTCCAAGACCTATTAAAATGCAAACTCACAATAATCCCCAAGATAACCCTCAATGTTCTGGTTCTTAAAGTTAGGCTGGTCCTGAACAAGATGATCCAGATGTAACGAGCTAGCAGGCACATTGATTGTAGATCTTGAGGTCGGTTCACCACCTAGTTCATACGAGTGTGTATTTGCCGCCTAGAAGAGTAATTACTTGGCACTCCTTCTCGAGTGAACATGGCCAGACATATGAGCTATTGAAATCTGGTGTTCAGCCAAAAGTCACCCTGCATTGAGGTTCGCACCTAATGCCACTTTCTTGTAAAAGCCGTGGTCAGCGAACGTCGCGATTGTGATATTATTGGCGCTGAAGCTCTCTAACATCTCAGGGGCCTTCCACGCATCCAGTGTATGATGCGAGCATGACTTTCACGCCTTGAACTTTGTAACAGTGTATATGAGCATCTGCTGCTCGGCAAGGAAAAGTGACAGTTGGTTCAGTATTTTCTTTTTTTTTCTTCTATATGTTGCTATTGAAACTCTCAGACGATATGCTTGCGACATGGTAGTTATGTCGACTGGAAAGAGACAGACTCGGTACTTGGCCCGCAGGTTATTTTCCAGGAATATTGCATATCAATAATTACATAGTCCGCAGAAATCTTCATGGTTCGCACCGAGTCCCCATTGAACTCCATTATTTTCAATCCATTAGTCTAAGTGTGGTATTTCTGTATTCTTCGATACATAATAGAGAAAAGCATAGCAGCCCTGAAACGGTCGCTATCTCACAAATTCATAACTCTGAGAAACGGCAACATCCTTATGTATAACGTGCCGATCAGAATGATTATTCTGTTGAGAGGGAAGACTCGATAACGATCCCTCTGGCGCCTCGGCACATTCAGCAGTGGAGATGAGGTGCGCCTGGTCATTCTGCTGTGTCTGGAAGGAGTTCGTATCATTGCGGTTTTTCCTGGAGTTAGAAATCTTCTTCCAATTGTCGAGCTCATGGCTATGCAAATAACTGCCACTATTGGCGTTGCTGCTCTTGTTCTTAACAGAGACAAAGTATGCGCTCAATGCGGGCAGACACGCGCATATGAGCCCGATACCTGCTTCGGCGTTTCTGTAAGATGGTCAGTTTGAGTCCTTGCTGATAGAAACGAGAGGTAGAGGCCTTACGCTGTCAACACGGCATGAATCCAAAACCATGTTATGTCTGTTGTTGGAGCCTCCTCGACCATGATCACTAAACGCCAAATACTGAATGCAGTGGCTATTCCACCCGCACCCAAGATACCAATGACCCGGAGCTTTTTCATACGCGACATGTGCAGTGACCACAGCATCGGGACCGGCAGGATGAGGATCCACAGGTCGCTAACGATACTGATGGCTGAGTCGGCGATAATGACTTTCTGCTGGTCTATACAGGTCCCGCCGTCGCTCGTTCCGTACCAATATGCCGAAATGGGTTTGCAGAAGAATACCTTGATAAACAAGGCTGGGATGTAGTAGAGCAAGAGCACAATCAGGCTGATGTGAATGACAAGGACCTTGCGACGGTCGGGGGCGAAAATCCGTAGCATGACTGAGAGTAGGGCGAGCTTGACGACAAAGACCGTGGGGACGTAGATAAGGGTGATCGCGTAGGATGCCTTTGCTCGTATGCTTGTTAGTAACTGTTACTATTTCAATTGTAAGGGTGGCATTTGGAGACGGGTTCCTTCGCGAGGCTATTTACCTTCTGGAAATCCACGAAGTCACTCTTTGGGACATCCCATCCATGATATCCACCCCCGTAAGCGTTTACTACTTCTGTTAGGTGTCGTTTCCCATGTTACATAAGGAAGGAATCAAACGTACGCACGAGCATGTTCACGCAGAACCCAACGAAGAGTACCTGTTGTTAGGCGTCAGCATGTACTCATGGTAGTCAAGGTTAGGTACAAAGGGGGGTATACCCATCCTACCACAGTGGTATCTATTAAATAACAGTCGTTATATCAGTATGATTGATTATATATGGCACAGGGCAAGCACTTCACTAACAGTCTTCCAATTCTAGCTTCTTTCGAAGGCGTATCTTGATGACTACGCGCAATGCCACAGCAACTGTCACAACGATGATACACAAGATTTGCGTTACCAGATTGACTGTGTGAAGGACATCGTGCGGATGTTCAAAATTGGAGGTGAGCCCTGGAGGCGGAGGGATCACTGGTTCTATAGCCATATCAGCTTCGCAAGGCTGTCTAGCTCTAGATAGTGACGAGTATACAGGGGCGTGTCAAGTCGATCGGTAAAAGCAATTATCTGTGGCCATAGTTTCTAATACAGACTAGGCTATCAACTGAGAGGCAATCGTCCACGACGACCAGAAGATATTGATAGGATGAAAGGGTGCGAGAAGAAGTACGAAAGTAGATATCAGTGCGTCCATCGCATCTCATGCATCAAATTCCTCTAGCACCAGCAAAATGGTCCCTATGATATCTTTGCCGTGTGATGATTTGCATCCCCCATGCACACTACTCAGATAAAGGATTAGGAGAACGGGCTGGTGGCCCAACACGCTAGATCCATCGTGTTTTACCTATTCCCCTTAGGTCACATCAACCGCCCCATCGGCCCGCTCCCACCAGACTGTAAAGCATGAAACGGATATTTATACGTCGTTATAGCGGCCCTTAGACATGAAGGATTCTCGGTTGAGTAATACATTGCCAAATGAGGGCCTGCGCGGTGGAGCCAGAAGGGGTAACGGTTTGATCGACCTGAATCTACAAGGGACGGACTCTTGTTTAGCCTAAAATTGGACGTTATCTAAAGTTATTTAAGAATTCATATTACGTTACACAATATAATTCTCTGGCGTCTTAGACTCTAAGCTCAGTTTGATCTGTTATCCACAGGCGATGTAACGCTTAACGTAGATCGTCAAACTGTCTACACAGTATCTTCAACGGAAATGTTTTCCATTACTTAATCTTCCGCAGTAGGATCAATTTACATTCTCAGCCCTCGTTGAGTATACCATTTTGGTGCGGTTTGAGGTACAAACGTGTTTGGCTACATTCTGTAACGGGCCGGTGGAGTCGTGAAGGATTCGACGGGGAGATAAATTAACAAATAACGTCCATCACGGAAGCCCATCCGTAGCCATGAGCCGTTTTTGTCTCGGAACTAGTGGAGCATATAAGCCCCTCGTCGTACTATTGTAGACCAACAATAGAAAGCGCAGTCAAGCTGATGAAGTGGTCGGACAGGCTCCGGTAAAGCGTTTCCTAGGGCTTAGGGCATAAACAGGCTATTGTCTTGGTGCTCGAGTACTCCGTACTCCGTACACATTATACTATTACAACCTTGCCTCGCACTATTATTTACTGTAAAGTGGCAGGGATAACAACTAATATGAGAGTGATAAAGGAAAGAAGATCCAACGCAGGAGAGTCCAAGAAGCAATGTGGAACGCAGCCACAATGCTCTTCACCAGACATGCAGGAAACAAACAACTATGTAGTACTCTATGGATTTGACGAGCAAGTAATAGGTTCCCTGACGCCTGTAATTTATGTAGAACCAATTACTTATCTCAAGACGAATTTGAGTTATCTGCACAGCTAAATGCCGATCCTTTCAAGGTTAATGTCAGTAATAGTTTCCCTACGTGGGGAATCGTCAGCACATACCAATAGTCCCGGAGCTGTAGGCATCAACAATCTGAATTACGACGCCGTACGTCGCTCCAACCAAAAAGAAAAGACCCAGCAGCACCAGGCCGCAGTGGAGGACGAACACAGCCTTGTCTTTCATGGTACCGTTTTTGTAATGCCAGTGGTCGTATAGCCACAGCCAGCCCGGAAGGCTCATGGCGAGTGGGGCAAAACACACGGAGCCCACAAGGGCAATGAGATAGTTGAAGATCGGAATCGCCTCCGCCAGGATGAACGCAAGGGCACCGAGGATAACCGTGCTTGCAATCCAAGTACCCCAATGAACGACTGTGTTCGCCTGCAAGTGCCGCGAATTTCCTAGTATACGTACAAAGACATATTTGGCCGCCACCTTAAGGGTTACCATTCTGAGTCAGCTTCCAATAAACTATATGAAGTTGGCGAAGGAAATCGTGGAAAGACCTACATGCAGGTAGAGTGTAGCGCTCACAATCAATCCCACCAAGGCAACACCGTAAGATACCATCTTGATCGTTTGTCCTGCACTCTATATGACATATGTAATTAATCCCATGTTCACCACACAAATGACGGGTCTAGAAAGGAAAGAAATACGCACCCCCAAAGATGGACTCGCTACCCACTTCCCACACCAGCGATAGACGACCAAGCTAAAGGCGAGGTACGAAGCGGTGACAAGAGCCATACAGAAGTATAGTGGCTTCTTGTAATCTTTCGGGTTATGCATCTCCGAGATGACAGGTAGAAAGGCGCTGGTGCCAGCTGACGACACGAAGATTGTGCAGGAGGCCACCATGCCGGCCGCAAACCCGGGGTTATTGATTGCCACGAAGCCTAGGTCATATGGGCCCTCCTGAGGTGCAGCTGCTGGGCGGTCTCGTGTGGTTACCCCGATCACAATGATTAGTACGGCGGCATAAATAGAAATAAAGCCAGCATAGGTGAGCCAGCCCACATGCTCGAGTTTGCGAATGGAGGCGGTCGCGATAATGACAACTGTGGCAAGAAATGACCACCAGACAGTACATGCGGCGTGGTGCGAAAGGGCATTCAGCGCGGTCGACACGCCGATAATTCCACTACCTGTCACCAGGACGTAAGCAATAATGAACAATAACCCGGTCGCCTCCTTTGCAATTGTGCCGCCGACGACCTCAGCCATATCAGCGATCGAATGGCAGTGAGGATGTTTTGTGCGAAAGTTGCCTAGAATAACAAAACAGTAGGTATTGAAGCATCCCCAAGCCACGATACTAATTGAACCTCCCACGGCACCCAGTGAATATAGCGCTGATGGCAATGACAACACCCCTGTCGCAAAGAGGATCTTAATGAAGATCACGCCCGCATTGAACCACCCAACTTTGCGGAAGTTGACTCCAGTATCGGTCTTCTTGAAGACCTCTTTTTCCTCGAATACCGACCCATGGGGACTCGTTCGCTCGTCATCATAGGCCATACTAGCCTCTGCCTTCTTGTTGTCCAGCATGGGGAGGGGCTTGGTTCGTGAGGGGTGGCTTCTTTAGACGGGACGGGGTGAACTGTAGACGGGCGAGCTGTAAGAACAAAAAGATAAAAATAAAATAAAAAACGCGCCACGTGAAGGAGGCATCAGTCTTTTCCTTCTCCTGCTTTGGTCTAGTGGACATGAAACATTCTGGAGGGAAGGATGGGTGATCCTCCTCGACGGTCAAGAAGTCTATTGACTAGACTGCACGCTAGTTCGCCGAAACTTGACAATCTAGGATTTTAGTACTAGTACATACGGAGTACACACGGCCCACTTCACGACAGCGGCAACAGCCCGTCCGACTGACCCACTCAGTGTGATGCCTAGGAATGTGGTAGGGTGACATTTTGATATGGTGTGATCCCTGATATGCCATCCATTCCTCGTTAGTGTCAATTTAACTTTAATAGCCCAAGCTGCAGGAAGTGGAGTATAGTGAGTAGTCCAGACTGCAAGTAGTAAGTACTGGCCTTTGTATGGCAACCGCGCAGAGACTTCAAGTTTTCAACGCTTAGCGGGCTCGTTCTTCATCGACATAACAGGCTCATCATGCGACGGTGGGGGGTAGCTAAGTAGCATGCTTTGTAGCATATATTAATGCCAAGTACTATAGAAACTCACCCCTCATCCCCTGCCGAGCCCTACCGATATCAGTTACTTGATTGCGTTTGCAGGGCATATTCATCATCTGACTACCTTACTTCATGCAGTGAAAGAGGACTCTACACCATGACATTCTCAGAATAACTGATTCGGGTTGAAATATTCGCAGATCGGCAGAATAGTTCGACAGAAACATAAGCTCAGTGACAGACATGAGTATTTCTACTTCTCGCTGTTGACAAGGGGGCTGGAATTATTTACCTGGATCCTAGGAGTGGACCTCATTAGTAAGATGTGATGAGCTAAGAGAAGTTCTAATCCAGTCAATTGCTTGAAGGCTTCTTTGCCCGATAACCATGGAACGAGGCAGCCCAGCTAGTTGTCAAAACTTGTTTACTTTCTCGCTGCAAGGAAGCAGTCTTCCCTTAGTTAAAGCACATTCTGCTGAAATTTTCAGTTGCATAACAGGACTATTGTATCTGTTTACCATAGCACCTGCACAAGCCACAAGCGGGCGCGGGAACTTGCGGCTCATGCATAAGAATGTAGGAGTAAAATCAGGCCTTAAGGCATCGTTTGGACGGACTCAATCCTATAGTCTTGGACTCCTCTATTTCATATTTATCGGCAATTCACAGAGGCTATACTCTCATCAAAGCCGAGGCTCAGGATAGCAGCCTTGCACAGCTTAACCGATTACATTATCTCGGCCATGGAAAGGCATTTCGATAACATGAGACTCCTAGAAATGCAGTACAATCCTGTGATGATATTGTATACAATAGTCTATATCAATGTTCCGGTTGAACTAAGTCTTCCCTACTCTTTCCACATATCAGAACACGGGACTTCAATATCAATCAACGCCCAAGCATCAGACAATATGGCAAACAGAGCCAACCCACCAGAATCATATGAAACCCTTCCTTTCAAGACCATATCTATTTCCCATGTCCCAGAGACATCGCCCACCGTTACCAAAGTAGTCATTCTGAAACTAAATCGCCCACGCCAGTTCAATGCCGTAACGGCGCAAATGATCGAGGAGATAATTGCGGCATACCAACACTTCGATACCGACGATCGAGTCAAAGCAGTAGTTGTAACAGGATCAGGTCCAGCATTCTGCGCGGGCGCTGACCTCCGAGTCGGGTTTTCTACACTGATTGATGACCTAAGGAAGGATCCCTCCAAGATCGAATCACACAGAGACGGGTTCGTATTCCTACAACAATCATAGATCCTCCACTTAAAGCCTTTCACTAACATGCATCCATATAATCCAGAGGTGGACGAGTCGCCCTAGCAATCCACAACTGTTCCAAGCCCACTGTGATGGCCATCAACGGCACCGCAGCAGGATTCGGCATCACCTTAACACTACCCGCCGCAATCCGAGTAGCCTGCGCGAGTTCGAAAATCAGTTTCGCTTTCTCGCGACGTGGACTAGCAATGGAGGCCTGTAGCTCCTTTTTCCTACCGAAGCTGGTGGGAATGTCGCGTGCACTGCACCTGGTGACGACCGGCGCAACTTATACCGCGTCTGACCCATTGCTGGGCAATCTTTTCTCGGAGATATTGCCAACCCCGGAGGACACTGTTTCGTCGGCACTCAAAATCGCGGGGGAGATTGCCGCGAGCACATCTACGGTGAGTACGAAGGTGATGCGCGATTTGATGTATAGGGCTCCGGGGAGCGCGGAGGAGGCTCATTTGTTGGAATCGAAGGTGTTTCTTGGTATGTTGATGTCCCGGGATAGTACGGAGGGTATGAAGAGCTTTTTGCAGAAGAGGGATTCTGAATTTAAGGGAACTATGGGTCGTGATGCGCCTGTCGGTTGGCCGTGGTGGAAAGCTGTTGATGTTTCTTCGAAGGCTAAGCTGTAGGCTACTTGTTCTGAAGACCGGTAATGTCAGGCTGCATAGATGTTACTTATTCATTTTGATGTTGATATATGATCTGCTCCATTGCCCATGAAGCTGCAGCCAAAATCCGTTCATTGTACTGTGTACATGGGTTCGATCGCGTTAACAGCTTGCACACATCCCTAGAATACCACCGACGGATATGTATGTAGAAGACATCAAACAGCGTTCCACGATGGCAAAACAGTTAAGTCACAGGTAAGTAGATAGTATCTTATCAGTGTATCATCATGGCAGATTTAAAGGCAGCTTCAACGTCAGTTCGTCTGAAACCGGGCGCCCGGCCGAGGATACAAACCCCGCGGAGTAGCACTGATTGTATGTTAGAACTAAAACCTAACGGGATAATACAAAGGACCACATACTGCTAAGGAACTGTTCAATGTCGAGCATACGACGTTTGAAACACCCAGACAAGGTCGTAATTTCAGTATCTATACAATGTCAGTGCCTTGGCTCTCGTCACATCTGCTCTAACTATACCTTCATGAGTCTGACAAACATAGTCATCTATCGGCTGGTACGTGTGTATATCTCCATCTTGCTCGTGGGATTCAGTTGACTGCGATATTTGACGTATCCGTTGATCATGTACGGAAGGGAAGAGAGAAGACGCATCTAGGTCCACCCCTTGTTCTCTTAGATATCCCTCCACATCTCGGCAATCAAACCATTCACCACCATATCCGCAAAGTTCTAAGAATTTCTGATTATCCGGTTCTTGATTGACTTCACTCGTTTCTCCTAGGGGCTGAAATAGTCCAAGGACTCGTTTAGGGGTCCTCGTATTAGCAGGGTATATGGGGTTTCCCAAACAATCTTTCTTGGGATAATGCGTTCCAACACCACCAATTGAATAAAGCGGAAGGTTTGGTATCTCCAACGCATCTTTTGCTCCGGCGCTGACAAGTCTCCGGAAGTAAGGATACATCTGCTTCCTGTCTTTTATGCAGGGGACCAATCTGAAGACTCTGTAAACCTCAAGTGGGTGGGACCGTGCATCGGTGAACAAGCGAAAGGCGTACTCCAGACTGTAACGCTGGAGTCTCCGGCAGAAGTCTTTTTCTTGGAACGAGTATGTGTAATCAGTGTCTCTGCTGTGTAGTTGTGGGATTTGCTGAATTCGTATTGAACGGCTGTTCGATTTATCTTCCACTTCATCACTGAAAGACACATGTCGAGGCCTCTTCTTCGCAGAGTCTGCTGCAGGCCCTCTATGCTTCCTGCGTTGATAACCCTTCAAGCATCCACAATCAATCTTAGGTATATCTTTAGAAGTAGGGTCATTGTGCATAACGTTAAGGTGTGAAGCATCTTTACCAGAACCAACACTTGAGAGGGTACTACTTTGTATCTTTGGCTGTGTAAGAGAGTCGGAATTTGATGACAAAAGATCAGTTATGCAATCGAGGTGTCTAACGAGCGCAGGATGGGTAGATTTTAGCTCGGACGACAACACAGCTTTATAGTCAGCGATTGCGGTAACAACCATATTAAGCCTGTCTTCTAGATCTGCTGCACGCTCCTTGGCCTTTTCAAGAGCGGCTTCCTTTTTGAGTCTGTAGGTCCGTTGGGCGCGTCGGATCTGATCTCGCCGATCCTGCGTCTGGATAAGCTTTCATTGACTTCAAGCGAAGTCTCCTAGTGTCATACCTCAGATAGAACAGCCCCATCATTGCCAGCATCCAGTCTAGGTCTCCCCGCACTTCTCCGCACGTGCAATCGAGAACGCACCTTTGGCATACTCTCTGAGGGGGTATCCTGGTTAGCTTTTTCTGTGGGTAATTCCGAGTCCTGAACTTTGGGCTGTGAACTGATCTTCTCTTGTCCCTCGTTAGGAACTACCGTGCCATTTGGTACGAGGTCGGACTCCACCGAGCTGTCTCGGCCGGTTGAGATATACTGACGAGCCGAGAGTACATCTTGTAAGCGAGAGGCCTGGCGAGTTTGGCGCCGGTTCACCATGTTGGCTAGAGAGGCTGTGCGCTCGGCTAATGAATTAAGAATATGATTTTGGGCGTTTAGAGTTTCTAGTTGGTCAATAGACCCAGTCACAATGTGGAGTGTAGGTTCGGTTCGGTACGTTAAATGCATGAGAAAATCGGAGTTTGGAAGGGCCTGTTGCATCAGAAAGGATTCTGATGTGGTTTGCCGTGATAATGTAATCTCGATCGCCTCGGCTTCCAGCCGAGTCAATGGTTGGGGCAGATCAGGCCGGTACCCTAACTTTATTGATGAGAATATCTCCACTTGACCCAACAGGATCTCCACTGGCTTTAATCTGATGGTAAAATTGTTGTCTAAGGGCTACCTGAACTCTTTCATATTCCGACCTCTCATCTATATCTCTAGCCTATACGGGCTCAATAACTCATTACGAGCGTCATGTAGCGCTAGCCAATACCCTGCTCATCGCCACAAGAGATCAGTATACCGACCCAGCACTTTAGTAGCATCCCCATCAAAAGTATTATGCACGGCATCCCACCCAACCTTCAATTGTGCAGCTTCCAGATCCCGCTTCCTCCGCTCCTCAATTGCGCTCCACGTAGCCAGTCCCCCGTCTAAATCCTTAGAAGGCAGTAGACCACATTCGACCAACATCTGCTCCGGCGGGAAAGTCTTCCGGCCCTGCTTAAAAACATACCGGGACACAGCGGATGCAAACACCTGTTTCTCCGGTGACTGATCGCTACCAGCGTTCGACCGTGTACGATCTCCGGGCGTACTCGGCTGCAGCAGAAACCTGCTATGGGGAAATGCGCCTCTCTTAACAAAGTGCGACACAATGTAGATCCATTTCACGTCCCAGCTGAGGACCCGGGACCACACTTCGTACGGTTGGTAGGGCTTAATCTCTCTGCGGAAGACGATTTGCACTCCGCTCAGGATCATGACTGCGGTGGTTGGGGTAGGGCGGAATGACAGGCGTTGGCTGAATAGGAGGAGACTCAGGTTGCCGCGGGAGATGTCGAGATCGGTGAAGTAGGTCGAGTTAGACTTGTGCATGTTGTAGTCGCATTCTGTGAGTGGGGATCGTGTGCGGTGGATTGCTGGAAGAAATAGGCATTCTGGACTGAGCTCCTTGTGTGTGATTGGGGTTATGAAAAGTCGTGTGATTAGAGCTCGAAGGAAACGAATCTGCTGGGATGTTAGATTGTATCGCATTAGTGCTCTATGGGTTGTTACGCACAAACCACACGAAAGGTAGGTTTTTGTATGCGGCGACGAGAATGCATAGTATAATGAGTGTCCAGTTATCAAGTATAGCCATTTTGTCGGTAGCTCTAGCACTAGGCAAACTGCTCACCAGAGAAGAACACAGATGACAAAAAGTCCTTAGAAAGGAACTACTGGCCTCCTAAGCTGCCCACTATTTATCGGAAAAATGATACATTACTATAGTCTTTTGTTGGGACACCCTCACCAACAACCTTGTGCGGGTTAATAGTCGATTTCTGGTTGGGGAGATTAAGCAATGAATGGGTCCTGCTCTCTAAATTGCCCTTCTTGTGGCTCTTTTCCGCTACTTGTAGCCCAATATCCACTCTCCTAGTCCAATTAAACGCATAAATCATGACTGACGGTCATTTTATGAGCTTTCAATAGCTAATAACTTAGCTAATTGCATCAGATTCAGTAAAGAATATTGTATTATCTTCAATCCGTAGGAGACAACTGGGTTCAGCCGTCTTATACACTAGCTACTGTCCATTTCATGCATGGAAAGGGCATCCAGCAGCATAATTTGTTCCCCTCAGACTCTGAAAGATAGCCTCCATCTCATCCTGTCCTCTTTTCTCCTGCGCTGCAGGGCCAATGGTACGCAGGTCGTATCCCGACTCTTTATACGAGTTGGTCTCTGAAGGAATAGCCCCATTCCCAAAGAACCGTACTAAGAGAGCTTTTGGTCCCCATCTGTGCTTAAATGTAGGTTTGATATACCATGGATGCTCGATCCAGAGATTCCATGTATACAGTCCCGTGGACGGGTCGGGGGAATCATTTAACACATGCACAGCTTTGGAATACGGTCTCGGCAAGCTGAGATAACGTAGTATGAACTTTCGCACTACCAGAACACTCTTTGCGAATATCGAGACAAGTATACCTGGCTTTTCAAATCTGCACCTGAGGTTAGAAACTGGCTGTAATGAAGAAATAGCGCTCGGAGGCTTACCCCATACTTATTCTGCTGTGTTCTTCCAATTTAGTGATGACTACACTTTCGATCAATGGCTTCAGCGGCGCAGGCATATTACATTTGGCCAATTCCATCAGCCTTCGACCGATGTACCTCGTCGAATCTGTCGGTTGAGCTGCGATCTTCTCATATGCCAGCGTCCAGTCATAGAGTTCCTGAGCGAAGTGTATCCCGTCCTTCCAACCAGTCTCATGAGAAGGAAGGAATGTAAACGGGATTTCCATAGCATCCCCAAGGGCCTTATGGAACACACCGATAGCACATCTCTCAACATCTGTCAACCGACGCCATTCATTCCTATCAACACCCCTAACAATATCCACAACAGCAGAGCCAAGGGTATGCAGCATGTCTTCGTCCAGGATTTTGCCCGCCTTACGATACCGAGCATGCAGGTAATTCATCCGTGCAATTCCCAAAAGATGGGACTCAGAACCAGGCTCCCTATCATGAACCTCATTAAGGACCACTTCGGTATCTGCAGCTCGTTTGGACGCATTCTTCTCGTTGAGCTGGCGAGTGGCGACGAATAATTTGGTCATTGTAGGAATAGATCCGGTCTTAAGCTTGCATTAGCTTCGATTTACATAAAGCCTCGTATAAGGGAATTCACCTTCAATAGTGATAGCTTCATGGCGCTGTGAAGAGTGTATGGGAATTCCAGTTCTCGCAGTTCGCGGAAGATCTCGTGGGCTTCTTTCACGGTCATGCTGGACAGAGGACGTCCGTTGAACTTCGCCTCGATCTTGCAGGCACGTTGGAAGCGAAGACGCTTGACGAGGAGTAGGTATGGTAGTAATACTGCCGCCGCGATTAGAAGGCGCTCGGGTGTTATACTGAGATTGGCCATGTTGATTGAGAGTATGTTTTCGGGAGGTCTGAAAGAATCAGATTTCTGAATTATGGGTCACGGGGTGCTTAGCACCTACTTATTTCAGGGCTTTACAAGGCTTGTTCTATCATTCAAGGTGTATCCCTTTCATATGAAAGGGGGAGAACAAAAAACCGTTGAGCCGAGATTGATGTTGAGACTGTGATAATCAGATTTTGCGGATATGGTTCGCCGAGATAATGTAATCCATGCAAATGGCCATCCATTCTACCTTCATAGAATCTATTCCAAAACAATAACCGGGTAATATTCTTCTTTTAATATATGCTACGCAGGCATGTGGCACCATGGTCAACTCCAGTCTATCAGCATACACTCATTCGGGGAGTGGGAGTGGTCATGACATAGTAACCAACCCGACCTTTGTGCGTGTCCAAGGAGGTGCTTGGCTTGGAATATCTTTGTATTGGCCTTAGCCACCTGCTCCACACTTTCTATAATCACATCATTCATAGCTATAGTTATATACTTTTGAGTATGACTAGTGTGTTCACAGCTGGGTGGGTTCTGCCACTATACAAAAGAGTCGCATCCTTCCTATGGAAATGGCGGCTCAACCATTCTGGAGACATAAACCACCCAACGAAAAACATATTTATGGCGATATATACAGTCTTCAAAATGAGAAAAACGAGATTCTACTCCCGCTCCACGGTATTCTCCAGATCTTCCCGTAATTTTCCATCATCCCGGTCAGGCCTCCAGCCGGTGCCCGCTTGGGCGACCGTTGCTACCAGGGCCAAAACACAGCTGCCCAGCAGTAGTGTTTTAACCGCTTGTTCATAGCTCTGTATCGCGACTAACCTTTTAATCCCAGTTAAACTCTTTACCATGGCCGGGCTACCGAGCAGCTTGCGGATAAGTTCACCCTGCTCCGGTAGACCATGGGCTGCGAAGCCGGTCTCCAAGCTCGTTTTCAACTCGCGTTGGAAGAATCCTCCGCCAATAGCAGAGCCAAAGCTTCCTGCAAAGCCTCTCGACATAGCGATCAGAGCGCTTACGACATAATGCACATCTGGTCTTGTGAGATGCAGTAGATGAGATAAGCTGTAGTTCATCAAAGCGCCGGCCGCGAGACCGTTAAAGAATGTCACGGCCAGGTAGGCAATAGTAGGTGAGGAAGGTGTTGAGAGAATTGCGAGGACGAGGTTCGCCAGTGCAAACGACAAGAATACGATAATATTCGAGCTATTTGTGTTTGAATATGTCAACAGGGCTTGTAGTGGCTGGACATGGATCCATAGCACTCACATATAGTAACTGCCGGTTTTACGAATATGCAACCAGCCTACGAGGACACCCCCGAGTCCGAATCCAGCATTTGTCGGCACTAGGATCAGGCCGGCAGAGGCCGGGGACCAGTTTCGGACGACCATTGCGTACACGGGTGTGAAAAAGAGAACCGACCAGCGGGCCATCATTGAAGCAAGACCTGAGAGACAGGTCAAAACAACACTTCGCATGCCAAGGACTTCTACCGGGATTATGGGCTCCGACGTGAATCGGGATTCAATCAACAAGAATACGGCGAAGGCGGCGAGAGACAAGATCAACGGTACAAGTTGAATCTCTGGTGATGAAAGGCTAAAGAGCAGCAGAAATACGGAGATACTCTATGAGGAGTCAGTGGATACCGCCACGTTAGCTCGCTGATGCGCCCTTACCAAAGCTAAAGCTCCGCCATAGTCAACTTTGGCCAGTTTCCGTACCAAGGCACGACCCCAGAGGGGCTCATCGTTCGTTGAATTTGAGGGGATAGCAAAGTACTGAATCGGGCCCAACATAAAGCAAAGTGGCGCTTGAAACCAGAAGATAATGCGCTATCAATATCTTCAGTGGGTGTCCTTGGGGATAGTATTAAAGCAACGTACCCATCCAAAAGCTGGCGTTAGTAACCCGGCCAGCACCGCACCGGTTGAGATACCGGTCGTCATTCCAACATTGATCAGCCCAATGTATAGCCCTCTTCGCTTTTTGCTAGTCAGGTCAAGGGTTAGGATTATTGTTGTAACCATGATACCGCCGCCGCCACACCCAGTAAGTGCCCGCCCCAAAAGGAAGACGGCTAGATTTTTAGCTGCTGCGGTGATGAAAAGGCCTATCGATAGAAGCACGCAGGAGAAGAGAACGTATACACGGGGAGTAAATATTTGAGAAAGTCGACCCGCAAGCGGAGTGACACTAGACGTTGCAATCTACCGACAAAGGCGGGTTAGCTCAAAGACATTGCATAAGCCTTCACGATGAGCTTAAACATACTAGATAAGCTGAAGTAAACCATGTTGTTTCTGAAAACGCATCGAGATCCGCTGCAATATCCGACTGTGCCGTTGTCATCATGGACATGTTGGTAGCTAAGAACGGGCTCAGTCATTTGTGGTGCAGCACCAAGACAGTTACATGCGAAGCCAAGGATACCTTGTGTGAAGAGGAGGAGTCCCATTGCGGCGACAATTGTGAATCCCCTACCAAATGAAATAGGGACATTGCTCTCGTCTGACTCGGTGGGCGAGTTATTGAGGAGAGGCGTTGCCTCCGAGGGCAATTCCTCTGTATGCTGTACTGCAACCATGGTGTACGTGGATGGAGGACTAGAAGGTTGTTAGGGAAAAGGTCTCAAATTTCCCCTCATTTAGGCACATTTCACTGCCAATTGGGATGACGTGCAACTAGAGGATTCAAACGTGCTACTCTGGGGAAATATGCACGTTTACATAAATACACACGACTGGATGGCGGCGGATAAGCATTTATAATCAGGGCCGGAGATAAGATAATCAATGATTCAAGGATCAAGACGGGGAGGTTGACAGGTGCCAAGATAATGAGATGCACGAAAAAAAGTGAAGCCGGTTACTTTAATTATTGTTAAAGAGGCATGGAATAAACAATGAAAGGAAAATAAAAGGAAAATGGAATTCGTTCCAATGAATTCAGAGATAGAAACCAAGAAACAGCAGATGACAAGTGGGAAAAACCAAAAAGCAATGACCAGACTGGGGCTCGATCCCAGGACCTTATCGGTGTTAACGATACGTGATAACCAACTACACCATCCGGCCAATTGTTGGAAAACTGCTGTTGGCTTACGTATATCAAGCTGCTTGGCAATTATAGAGGAGATGGACAGAGTTGACTCTTCAACATAGTTTTGTTGGGGCAATGAAGAAGATAGAAGGGTGTTTTTTTGTTGGATATAATTGTTATACATATACTATCTGCTATACATGACTAAATGTCCAGATATTAGGCTCTGTGATGTGGCGACCGGTAACCTTCCATTTAGCAGTGATCGCTACTCCAAGATATATATCTCCCCTTCAGCCAGGTCCACGGTATTTCGCAGTTGACAGGATCAACGTGGCAGAAATACGACAGTGCTAACGTAACAGCCAAAAGTTCAAGCATATATAACATACCAACTCTCGAAAATCCTAATACATCATGAAAAACCCATATCACGCTGGTTAGAATATGTCCCTATAAAATGGTTAAGTCCATATCATAGCATTGCTGCCTTGGTGCCTGAAAATGTCTTGGCGCTGAGTCGACGATGTTCCGCAGATTTTCTCCGCAATCATCGCGACCATCTCATCGCTTTCGCGACTTGCTACACGTTCACACGTCCATACTACTAGTTGCTGAATTTTTACCGCTCTACAACTTACCAAAATGCCCCGTGCTGTTCGAGGCATGTGCACGTTGCTCCTATCATCCCTTGCGACCGAGCTAACATGCGCTTCCGACAGGAGTCCTGATCGAATGTGATCCGTCCGTGAAAGCCATCATTCTGAAGTACGACGAAGAAAGACATGACTACATTGTGGAGGACCTGGACGATGACCGCCACCTGGTGATCAAGGAGAGCCAGCTGCAGAACCTGAAGATCCGGTTGGGAAGGGTATGCCTCAGAAGACGGCTTGGTTGGTCACTCTACTGACGACATCGCGTAGGAACTCGATGAAAAGGTCATGCAGCCTGATGAATCGGAATCTGATGAATGAGTCTTCTGGATGTTTCGATATTTTTCCATCCTACCGCATCCACGCCGACGCCATCCTTTCGTTGTTACGCTTGGAGGGGATGAGGAAGACCCGAAGCGTTGTACAACGACATCGCGACTGTTCTGCGACTACCACCAACGACCGAAAGAGAACTCCACCATATGGTGGAACCACGAGATGCCACGTATATTCTCCATGTAATCGGCCGATGACTCGACTTATTCAACAGGGTTGATCCCTAAGGAAAGTTTGGTCCTGGGAAGTGGCAAAGATGGGTCCTGTGTTTCCTGTCGCATTGTCTAGGATTGGCATCGAGAGAGAGGTAGAGGAGCTCCGAGCCCTACCAATTTACTTGGTTGTTACTTGCTTAATGCTCGCATGGAACTGGAGTTCATGTATAGAAGTTCCTTCTATAGCGCTGACCTGGATGTGATTCCTTGTTTTGAGCCCTTTCGAAGTGTCCAGAACCTCATGAGGAGTGCGAAAGGTGTACAGTATCTTCTAGATATCCAAGTTACGAATCGTTATCTGGAGATCTAACAGCCAATCAAATTAAGTCGCACTGCAGACGTCGTATGATTGAAGGTGCGAGCCATTCCAAGGTTCAACGTTCTAGCCGGACGGAGACTCCACCAACGGTGATCGCCGTCACGTGACACGTCGAAACGCCCAGAAAGCTCCCGCACCAACCAGAGGCGTCCAGTGGAAGCTCGAAAGTTCTCGACGCCTCAGGCACCGTCCGGGGTCATCCTGAAGTGATGCCACCAGCACGTCAGCTGCTGGTGAATCGCAGTTTCTGGAACATGGCTGACAAGAGATATAAGGGGGCACAAGGCCTCGTCAAGTTGCACTTCTCTTCATCAGAACAATAACAATCAAACACAAGAACACAACAGCAATCGACTACAGACCAAACACCCTTTCCACTACTACTTCTATCAAAACAAACCTGCCTCTGTTTACTCTTCTAAACAACCTACCTCATCACACAACCAAAATGTCTCTCTTCAGAACCATGCCTACCGCTGGAGACTTCTCCCCTCTCTTCCGTCTTCTGGACGACTACGACACCCACCGCCAGAGCCGTGGTCAGGTGTCCAGCGTGCGCTCCTTCGCACCTCGCTTCGATGTCCGCGAGACGGACGATGCCTACCACTTCGACGGTGAACTCCCTGGCATTGCTCAGAAGGACATCGACATTCAATTCTCCGACCCCCAGACTCTTGTGATCAAGGGCCGCTCCGAGCGCGAATACCACTCCCCTGAGGCCGGCGAAACCAAGGAGGCAGAGGGTGAGAGCAAGGCAGTGACCAAGAGCGAGAACAAGCCTCGCTTCTGGGTCAGCGAGCGCTCCGTTGGGGAATTCCACCGTACCTTCACTTTCCCATCTCGCGTCGACCAGGAGAACGTCAAGGCCAGCCTTAAGAACGGCATCCTCTCCTTGGTCGTGCCCAAGGCTGCTGCTTACACCGGCAAGAAGATCACCATCGAGTAAAAGAGCCACGAGATGAGACGAGTTACGACCTTTCATGGGAGTTGAGCAGTTAGTTTGAACGTCGCCAACAGTGATAACTTTTCTTTCGACTTTTCTTTTAATCGACAATAAAAAGAAAAAAAAAAAAAAAAAAACAAAACCTTTCTACCTCAGTCGTTGAAGTTGAAGATGTTGATTTGTTTTCATTCTTTTTGACACTGGCGGGTGATGGCGGTGGATGATGGATTTGCTGGCATTTCTTAATTCTACCTCTTTGTACTAATCAGTTCAATACCTTAATCAAATCTTTAATTGAACTTCACTTCCAGTAAATTGACCAACGTAGCAAACAAAACCTCATGAGTAACAGAAGTTGCCTTTTCAAGCGAAGTATAAGCAGCTGACTCAGCCACGTATATGCCAAGCCGCGCAAATGATTATGCTATCAGATGACATCATGTGCATTTCCCCTCTCAGTCCAACACCATTAGAGTCGACAACATCCACACACAATATACAATACATGTACAATATTGACATTGACATGTTAAACATGACCTACCCCGTAAGAACTTATCTCTCTTCTACCGAATTTAGTAATAGCCTGTGGAAATGCCCGATCCCTGGATATGCTTCGAAACCTTGATCAATTCCGCGAACCGAGGCACGTGAAGGTCAACCGACGGTTATCAGATCAGATCGGATCATATTCATATTCATTCCACGTCTTCCAATTTTCTCCTGTAAATATTCACATTGCTGTACATATCGGTATATTGATACTATACATACCATTTCAATCAATTAACCTTTCATTGTACAGTCGAGTAATCAACAATCTACCATCCCTACCTTCGATATCACCAACAACACCGAAACCACATCTACACAGAACCCAGACCAGCAATCCAAAATGACGACCCCAACCCTAACCCCCAAATATTTCAACATAACCTACCCCCAAGAATATGTCGCGCACGTCGAAATCAACCGCGCCGACAAAATGAACTCCTTCTTTGAAGCGTAATCTACCATACCCCCTACCTACCCCAACCCCATAAACACACCAAAGCTAATAAGAATAAAAAAAAAGAATGTGGCTCGAACTCCAGACAATCTTCACCCACCTCTCGCACTCCCCAACCGTCAGAGCCATAGTCCTCTCCGGCGCGGGCCCCAAAGCCTTCACCGCCGGATTGGACGTCAAAGCCGCCAGCCAGGGCCTCCTCGCCGACGACGACAGTCAAAGCGACCCAGCCCGCAAGGCCTTCCACCTGCGCCGCCACATCACCTCCTTCCAAGATTGCATTTCGGCCATCGAGCGCTGCGAGAAACCCGTCATCGTGGCCATGCACGGCTTCTCCCTCGGTCTGGCCGTTGACATCGCCACGGCGGCCGATGTCCGGCTCTGCGCCGCTGATACCAAGTTCGCCGTGAAGGAGGTGGATATTGGTCTTGCGGCGGATATTGGGACGCTGAGTCGGTTGCCGAAGGTGGTGGGGAATTTCGGGTGGGTGAAGGAGGTGGCGTTGAGTGCGAGGGTATTTGGGGCCGAGGAGGCGCTGCGGGTTGGGTTTGTTAGTCAAGTGTTTGGGGGTAAGGAGGAGGTTCTCAAGGGGGCGTTGGAGATTGCTGGGTTGATTGCTAGTAAGAGTCCGGTTGCTGTGCTGGGCACGAAGGATATTTTGAATTGGAGTCGGGATCGGAGTGTAGAGGATGGTAGGTTTTCTTTTTCTTTCTCTTGTTCTTGTTTCTCTCTTGTTGTTTGTTGGTGCTGGTTGGGGGTTGGGTAGGGTTTGCGAGGTGTGCTGACTTGATGTTTAGGTCTTCGGTATACGAGTGTGTGGAACAGTGCTGCGTTGCAGACCAAGGATGTCAGCGCGGCGTTGTTGTCGGGGATTCAGAAGAGGAAGCCTACGTTTGAGAAGTTGTAATTACCATCTAAACTACTGTAAATTCTATATGCGGAGTATATTGCCCTGGACGAGATAGTACTGTTATCATACATAGATCCCTTGATTGACATCATATCCCACTCTCATACCACACCTCTACTCCTAAACGATCTACACCCCGTACACACCACAGCCACCTACCTACAAACAGCCCTCGGTCCAAAACACCCCGAGCATCCACATCCCCGAACGATGACCCGTTGGTGGAAAAACCCACCCATAAGCAAACCAAGGACCCTGGATACCCAGCAACCCAAAATGGGCAAAGTAAAAGGGCAACGATCCTTCACGGGAGCGGATCAGCTTCCACGTTTTCCACAAATAAAACATGCGGGGAAGAAACGGGGCGTCTGCTCCGACAAATAGAACCGCGGGTAATATATGCATGACGGGGATCGACCCCGAGTAAAGGATGTGCACTGACGGAGGGACGGTGTGGGGTTGGCTTGCTTCGTGTTGTGTTTGGGGTCAGACTTTGAAACTTCCGTCGGTCCGTGGCTGATACGCTTTTTGTACCTGAGATGGGGGTTGTGGTGATCGGGGTGACTTTCTATTTTTTTACTTTTTGTTTTATTTTTGTGCTCTGCTCCTGGGGCCTTTTTCCCGTTTGGGGTTTTTTCTAGATGTAGATATTCCGAGGCAGGGATTTGGATCTTGGCTCTGGGTATATATAGGTTGGGGCTGGTCGTGGGCTTGTAGTTGATTGTTCTATAGATTCTTCATTGTACTGCTATTTCATCACAGAATATCACTATTTTCACCATGAGATCCGTCCTTCTCCCCCTGTCCCTTCTTCCCAGCGTCCTGGGCGCCACCATCTATCTAGCTGGGGACTCGACCATGGCTGCAAATGGCGGCGGGTCTGACACCGACGGTGAGAAGTCCCGGAACAGCACCGCGCGTGGAATGCGAACTGACAACCGTAGGATGGGGACAGTATGTCGACGACGTGTCTATCGCCGTCTCTAACAAAGCCATCGGCGGCCGTAGCGCCCGCTCCTATACCCGCGAAGGCCGTTTCGACGCCATCGCCGACGTCCTGCAAGAAGGGGACTACGTGGTGATCGAGTTCGGACACAACGACGGCGGCTCGCTGAGCACCGACAACGGTCGCACCGACTGCCCCGGGACGGGCTCGGAGACGTGCGAGACCACCTATGACGGCCAAGCGGAAACCGTCCTCACCTTCCCGGCATACTTGGAGAACGCGGCCAAGACCTTCGTGGACAAAGGGGCCAAGGTCCTCATCTCCAGCCAGACCCCGAACAATGTCTGGGAGACGGGAGAGTATGCCTATTCGCCGTCGCGCTTTGTCGAGTACGCTCGATTGGCGGCCGAGACGGCAGGGGTGGACTATGTGGACCACGGCGCTTACGTGGCCGCCCGGTATGAGGCATTAGGGGCGGACACGGTCAACTCCTACTACCCTAATGATCACACCCATACCAGCCCGGAAGGGGCGCAGGTCGTGGCGGATGCGTTCCTGAAAGCAGTGGCCTGCAGTGATGTCGCGCTCAAGGATGTCTTGACCAGTACGGATTTCCCGGGTGACTGTCTGTAGATGGCAATGCTTGCGGCGAAATGATGTATTGGCAGAGAGTATGCTATTGCGTATTATGTATATAGTTCTCGATACCCACGCATCCAAATGACAATTTGGGTAAAGACAGATTCCAGATCCGTCGGCATTATAGGTACGCCATGGTCTTCATAACATCGTATCTTGAAATAGATCTGACTCAACGTGTAACCAAGATTACCTCAGCTCCTCCAGCGCTTTTCTGACAAAGCCACGGTTCTCGACTCGCTGGTAGTACTGGGCCAAATTGCGATAGGCCTTCATTGAGAATGGCCCCCGGGCTTGTACAATCTCCCTCAAGACCGGCCAAAGCGCACAGTCGTCCAGCCCAAACGTGGGCCCATTCAAATAATACTTTCCGACTAGGGCCCGCTCCCATTTATCCAAAGCCCGCAGATGGCCTTCTTTTTCTTCTTTCTGATGCTCACGCCAGCTCTTCAAGAATTCGTCAATCTCCGTGAATCGATCACCTCCGCCCAACGGCTCTACCCCGGGTCGGTTCAACTCCGTAGAACGCCGTGTCAGGTGGGTTAGAATGTTGGTGTCTCCGGCAATCTTTGTGCCGTCCGTATCGACATACACGGGTCCTGTGTCCTTCCCGCTGCTGGGAGTCTCCAGATTGTATCGCATGCCATGCTCGCTCAGACAGACCAACACTCGCAGATTGGCCACAACATCTTCGCCGGCTACTAGTTTGTTCGCCGACGCGGTGACAAAGTTAACCACATCGAATCCGGCTCCGTAGACGGCATCCCAATCAAAGTCAATCGCATGATTTTCTTCACCGAATGCGCGAATGAGCCGTTCCGTCTCCGCGGGATCGCCGTGGATCACAGCATTAGCTTGACCCTGGCTTTTGGACACAGCTCCCTGACCCCAGATCGTGTCGCCAGCGGGGTTCAAGAACGTGCCAATGTGGCGGAAGGTGAGCGAAATTCGCTCGCCCCCGTACGCTCGTTCTTCCATGGACTTCTCTGTGTCTGCGCGCTTGTCGGGACGAATACCGTGGAGCCATCGCATATTGGTCTTCTCGCCTAAAATGAACAGAGATTCGTGGGGCATTGGCACCCGCTGTGTTGCTCGACTGGACTCCCCCTCTTCGGCCTCTGGGTATTGGGCTTTGCTCCGGAGGACCATCACACGCTGCGCGCCAAGACTGACATTGCAGATTGATGATCCACGGACGATGTCTAGAGTCTTGTCCGAATGCTCTGAGATACGGTCTTGCCCGTCACGGTAGAGCTGAATGAGGACATGGTTCAGGGGATGTCGCAGGATGCGTTCCACAATCATGCGTACTCGGTCCACCGTGGCCGTGAAAGGCTGCAACGCTGGCGATTCGTCGGCAGGGTGACGATAAATGGGGATCGAGCCATCCGACAGTGGCTGCCCTTGAACGGCAACGAGACGCGGAACCTCTCCGGACATGTGATACATTTTCTGCCAGGCTACCTCCATGCGGATCTGTTCAAAGGCATTGGCGGGAAGATCCAAATCATAGACGATACGTGAATCGCCTTCTCCGATCGCATCCCCCGGTTTGCGAATGTCGGGCGATGGTTTGGATTTCGTGCTTCGTCGACTTTCGGTGCGCGACGTGGATTCGGTTTTGGAATCTACTCTCTGCGTCCGGCGCGCTTTTACGCGTGCCTTCTGCGCCTTTTCCGCCGCCCGACTGTAGCGGGTGCGAGCCACCGAAGCCAGAATATCATCATGGTCTTCCAGGGGGTCTTCACCCGGACTGACGTCGAGGCCACGGGGCGGAGGAATCCGCTCGATTGGTTCGGGTTCTTCCAGTCGGGCCGGTTTGGCCGGTTTGACTGGTTTGACGTCAAGATCATCCATGACCCCTTCGATCCCGGAGGAGGTAGCATTCCGAACCGGTCTGTTCCCGCCTTTGCGTGCGATGGCGTCGGTTTCCTGCCAATCGAGTTCTTCGTACAGCTCCTCTGTCGTGATGCCATTGGCCCCGAAGATGTCGGCCATGCGTCGCATCGCCTCTTCATAGCGGGGAAAGCTGCGGAAACCGAGGCAATCCTCGATCAGGGTGACGGAGAAGCCGTGCCGAACGGCATCGAGAGCGGTGGCATACACCGACGCGTTACACAGAGAACCGCACAGATACAATTCCGTAACAAAGCGTGTACGGAGAGAGAGGATTAGACCTTGACTTTGCAAGGCGGAGTAGTCCGATTTGTCTACCAGGGTGTCCGACTCGGCATCAATGGCGGCTAAAATAGGCGCGGGGAACTGTGCGCCTGGCGTCTGCGGGCGACAACATTTCGATGTTTCGCTCGACAGAAAAGCCTCCTCATCCACTGGAGCTTGGGGATCTACGCTGGTTGGGCCTGGGGGTTTATCCGACCGAGGTCGTTTGTTAGCCGTCTCGGGGGCCAACACGACATATTCCTGTTCGTCTGGGGCGATCCATGGTCGGCACGACTCAAATTGCGTGCGTACCCAGATCACTTCGCCAGTGCGACGGAAAGCGCTCGCCAACTGGGGGAGGGTTTCCAAGAACTCGGCAGTGTTGGGAACATGCAGAGCCCCCGACGGTCGCACAAAGTCATTTTGAAAGTCCAGGAGAAGCAACGCTTTCCGCGTTTGGATGATTGGTATATTACCGAGTCGGGATAAGTAAGTCATGGTCAACACATAGCGAGAACGGGGGTAAAATAAGGAATAGTCAGGATGATAAAAGAGAATACTATTGCCAGATCACCCTTAATTACCCACTAAGAAGAAAAGACCACGATGGGGAGTGGGGACCACCAGCTGCAAGCGGGAAAAGTTTAACAGCAGAGAGAAGGTCGCGAATTCTGATGATATGGCGCTGTTGACGATGGTTTTGTGGAGAGTTACCGCCCCGACGCCTGAGGCATCGTGTTTGTTGGTCTGTTTTGGGATTAGTGCATCGACGGTAGTAATTCCGAGGTCGTTCACCGCACTGGGCAGAGTACGGAGTAGTGCTGAAAGATCCACGTGGGGTAAAAAATAAGTTGGAGGTTCGAGATCGGAGAATCTAGGCCATGACTCACCATTTTTGTCTCAGGGGTCTTTCTGTCATAGACTATTGTTCGATTTCGGGGACACCAAGTGCAGCGTTCCACGGAAACGAGTTGCGGACGATAGAGTGATGACTACAAGGAAGACCCGAGCAAGACAAAAACGGCCCCGGTTGAGGGCTGACATAATCCCGCTCGTCCCTTTCCCAGCCAATCACGGAGCTTGCAATCCGACATCGGCCGGGGAGGTCTGCAGCAACTCCGGATCACGTGCCCCCGGGACGACCCCAGCAACCAGCTTAAAATGCGAGTCACGTCCACCTCCAGCTCTCCCCTTTCTCTCTTCTTCTCCATTCTCTTTTTTCTGTCAATTCCATTCCAATCTCCCCTCTTTCCCTCATCCTTCCTTCCTTCTCCTCAATTCCTCCATATCAGTACACAATGGCTGCTCGTGGACTCCCCCGCGCCCTGCGCCTGGCCCGTGTTGCCGCCCCTCGCTCCGTCGTCTCCGCCGCCCTCCCTCGTCCCGCTCTGGCTAAGGCTGCTGCCAATGCCCTCCCCCGTGTGACTCTGTCCTCTACTCCCGTCCGTGGTGTCAAGAACATTTCCTTCGCTGGTCACGAGGAGACCGTCTACGAGCGTTCGGACTGGCCCCGTGAGAAGCTCCAGGAGTACTTCAAGAATGACACTCTGGCCCTTATCGGTTACGGTTCCCAGGGTCACGGTCAGGGTCTGAACCTCCGTGACCAGGGCCTCAACGTCATCGTTGGTGTCCGTAAGGATGGTGCTTCCTGGAAGGAGGCCGTCCAGGACGGCTGGGTTCCCGGCAAGAACCTCTTCGACGTCAACACCGCCATCGAGAAGGGTTCCATCATCATGAACCTTCTCTCCGACGCCGCCCAGAGTGAGACCTGGCCCACCATCAAGCCCCTCATCACCAAGGGCAAGACCCTCTACTTCTCCCACGGTTTCTCCCCCGTCTTCAAGGAGCTCACCAAGGTCGACGTCCCCAAGGACGTTGACGTCATCCTCGTCGCCCCCAAGGGCTCCGGCCGTACTGTCCGCACTCTCTTCCGTGAGGGCCGTGGTATCAACTCCTCCATCGCCGTCTACCAGGACGTCACCGGCCAGGCCAAGGAGAAGGCCATCGCCATGGGTGTTGCCGTCGGTTCCGGTTACCTCTACGAGACCACCTTCGAGAAGGAGGTCTACTCCGACCTCTACGGTGAGCGTGGTTGCTTGATGGGTGGTATCCACGGTATGTTCCTCGCCCAGTACGAGGTCCTCCGTGAGCGTGGCCACAGCCCCTCTGAGGCCTTCAACGAGACCGTTGAGGAGGCCACTCAGTCTCTCTACCCCTTGATCGGTGCCAACGGCATGGACTGGATGTACGCTGCCTGCTCCACCACCGCCCGTCGTGGTGCCATCGACTGGTCCAGCCGCTTCAAGGACAACCTCAAGCCCCTCTTCAACGAGCTCTACGACAGCGTGCGTGACGGCACCGAGACCCAGCGTTCTCTGGACTACAACTCCCAGAAGGACTACCGCGAGAAGTACGAGAAGGAGATGCAGGACATCCGTGAACTCGAGATCTGGCGCGCTGGAAAGGCCGTTCGCTCCCTCCGCCCCGAGAACCAGAAGTAAATGTAATGTGCATTGGGATTTGGGAAAAAGTTATGACTGTACCATGATGCCTTGTTATATTTCAGTTAATTAATTTCATTATACCACTTTCAAGCAACTTCTGAGCCTTCGTCGTAAGAGTGTCATGTAGCGGAATCAACGCCCAGTAAATCTGATATAAGACTTCAACATCTCATCGACCCTTTAAATATCTTCCCCTAACAGCTGGTCAGAATACAGCAACAGCACATCAACATAGAGGATCATTGACCTGTTCAGAACACCCCACAAATTCCTTCAAACGAAGGAACCTTATAAGACGACTTCACGATGTGATAGAGCTGGGCTTCAAGTGAAATGACCAACCGGTCCCCCCAAGCCCATAACCCCAGACTGGAGAGCTCTAAAACGTATACCAATACATGAACAAAATCCAGCTATCATGATATCATACATTGAAACGGAGTAAAAGTCAGTCACCCCGTTCTCTCCATACTACGGAGTATAGTCCTTCGAGCTCAGGACTTCAAAAGAATCAAAAGCAGCCATAGTGGGTTAAAACTCAACATCCATGATCTATAAATTAGTGTAGTATAACCTCCTATATACGAAGTGAGGTGCATATTAAAACCCACGCTACGACCAATGAGATCAAGTACAGGCTTAGACGTAGATCGTGCATGCCGAGTCGTAGTTGTAATTAAGCGTGATCCAATAGAAGCTAGCTATTCCCTACTAGTTGGTTCTCTAGTGATCTAACCGTTCAAGGGATTTCAGATTAGGTTCTGAATAAGCACCTTACTTGGATTAGCTGTTTGAAATAGTCAAGAATGGTAACTGGGGCTCCACAATGGTCGGTTGGTGATATGTCGATATACTCGGCAACGGGTTTGCTGTGCATGTTTGCAAACTGAGATTATATCCTAGTATTTGTTTGCAATCACTTTATTCTTTATGTACTTTTGTTTTATAAGATGGAAGTATGAAGTCATAGTATGTGTAGACCCCGAAGGAGCACTACTATTGAGTAAAGTCGACATAGATGTCCGTTGGCTGGACTTTACCCCTACCAATATGAACATCGTGTGTTCACGTTAATTCGACTCAATATTCCGAGCATTGGGAGATAACAGGAAGTGTTGTCTTACATCCAAGGCCGTACGGGGTGACTTTATGGCGTATTTTAAAGCTTTACCGTTGTGCCAAAAGGCAAGAGTAGAATACTAAGCATGAGGCCTGGCACTACGCTCGCATATATAAGCTTACCTTCAGGCAAATCAGATCAGGCACCGTGAGAACTATAAGCAATCAAAGCATCAAGAAACTCGAGTCATTAGAGGTGGGATATTATATTTTTATTCCTCTCCAATAGTTCTTTAAACGATATCTCTCTAAACACGAATGACAGTTCCATTCTCTTTCCGAACAAAGTCTAAAAAGACATTCAGCTCGGGGCTATGCGCATGGTTGACAACAAACACGGCCGGCTTTCCATAAGGCGCATCAACACGCACTGTTTGTCCAGCGTGGTAAGTCTGGCCAGACCAGACATGGGTGTAAGTGCGGTTTCTGTCAGTACCGGGGAGATACACATTCAACTGGGTAGTTTGGGGGTCCAAGACTGGAGCAACGTAAAGGTCAGCGCCGAGGTAGAAGCTCTGGTAGCTAATCTGGCGGGCCTTGGAGTCGTCCGGGTGGTACAGGACGGGCATTCTCAGGAGAGGCCAGCCGCGGGTCTTGCTTTCATTGTTCAGGACTTGACGGCGATAGGGGCCGAGACTCTTGAACATGCGGGCGTTGTATGCGTAGTAGGAGTATGTGGAGCTATTGGTGTAGAACTGGGCGTTGACCTCGGGGACGTTGCCTTCGTGAGACCGGAAGACAGCGCTGGAAACTGCGGCCAGTTCTCCCCAACGTCCGAGGATCTCTGCGGAACGTCCAATGGCGCCGGATGAGTTTGCCACGGTAGGTGGGTGGAAGGCGGTGGTATAACCGCCGAGGTCAGAGTGGCTCTGGGCATAGCCAGAAATGCCCATTTGGCCCATGATGGTCACGGCAGACTTGATGCCGTCGTTGACGCCCCAGACAGTGGTTTGGTCTCCGACCCAGAACAGGTTCAGGTGGCGGTTAGAGCCCAGCGAGGCAGAACGGTGGAATGTGACCATCTCGTCGAACAGGGGCATTTCTTTGGCCACAGAGCGCTGGAAGATGGCCCAGTCACGGGGGTATTGGTTGTGGTAGAAATAAGCATCGGAAGAGATGTTCGCCAGCTTGGTGTCGGGGGTGATGGGAGTGTACTCTCCGAAATCCCACATGACACCAGAGATGTTGGCGTTCCAAACTTGTTTGCGGAGGACATCAGCAAACCATGTACGTGTCTTATGGTTAGTAAGATCCAAAATACCAGCCTGAATTCCTTTGCCACTGGAGATGATAGCGGTGCCATTCGTGGTCGAATTCTGAACCATATATCCACCCTTGGTGGCCTCGAGGAAGAGGTTGCGGCGGTAACCATCGGCCTTAGAGCTGACATTGGCGACGAATGGGTTGATGTAGGCCAGAGTCTTAACTCCATATTCTTCACGCAGATCCTGCACGAATTCAGTCCAGGTTGGGTACAGTTTGCTGTCGGATTCCCAGTTCCACCAGAGACGAGATATTTGCATGTTGCCGTATGGTGCTTCTTGAGAGTGGGTACCAGACCAATCTTGAAGCCACACTGCCGCAACAGGGCAGTCCTGCTTCAGACCTTCTTTAACGATGCGCTCCACCTTCTCCTGTCCGCCTTGAATACCCAAGATGGCGCCGTTATCGACCCATTCGGGCAAGGTAGGCATCTTGCCAACGTAGTCGGTGAGCATGGTGATGGCATTGAGCATATTATCCGCCTGCATAACATGGCCGCCAACTGTCAGAGCATCGTATCTCACAGTCACACTATTGGGGTTGGTGAAGTCGAATTCAGAAAAGGCAGTGTCTTCTTCCCTAAGGTAGAAGACTCTCGCAGCAGAGCTGATATATTGAGGGATGGCAGTATAAGTCGTAAATTCGTTTCCACCGCTGAACCAGCTCTGAGAGTCTTCTAGGGCGGTGATGGGCTGATCGCCACGGCCCACACCTTGTTCACGGGCGAAGATGGGGATGGTCTGATTCTTCATGGATGCAAAGGAAGCCTGAGCACCTAGACCGTAAAAGTCCTCCGATACATGGGAACCAAAGGTCACATACAGCTTGTTCATTGGAGCGTTGCGCTTGTGACCAGGCTCGACCTTGACGTCGAATGCCACACGATCCGGAAGGGCCTTGGGCACCCAAAAGCTCATGGTATAGCCGATGGATTGATTCCCACAGTTTTGCAAGTATCCCTGGATGGACACATCCTCGCCATTGATGCTATCTTCACGCGAGGAATGAGTAACCCCAGTGACATTCTGACCTTGGCAACGGTTGAGATCCACGCTGGTATAGTTGAAGTTGCCATTCGCACCGACCCATTGGTCTTTCCCGGCGCTTGCACTGAGAAATTTCTGACCAGGGACGGTAGCGAGGAGAGTCTTATTAGCCTGTACGATTGACAGTTGTTGGGAACTCGACTGCCAATTGACTTCAATACCCTGTCCCAAAGTCCACGACGATCGCGATTCGCCCAACGCAGCAAGAGCAAAGACGCTGAAAGCGCCCAGATATGAGGAGTAGGGTGGCATTGCTGCAAGTTGGCCAACAGACTATGAGATTCAGCCCAGAGGAACAGAGTTTTCAGCGGCACGCATGCTGGATTTATGTCTTCTACATCTCAGCATGGATGCTATTATGGCAGAACAAAATGCCGCAGGAAGTGGAGCGTTGCAACTACCGTGCAGCACCGTCATACTCGGTGCAGCGTAGTGCTTCTTGGCTTCAGTTAGTTAGTGCCATACCAAATTTCCAACCAGTTCTTCATAAGCGACCTGGTTCACAATTCCACCATGTGGAACCAATCGGCAAAATCTTCCGAATCATCGGGATAGAAGACAAGCAAACGCCAAACGGTGTGCAGCCGTGGGGTGGGCCTTTCTCCACAATAACCTGGAGGCTCTCCGCTTTTTCGTCGCTTGGGGTTGTTGAAGACAGTGAAAATTCTGGAAAGGGTCATGATCGACATGCTTTTTTTCCTGCATGGGAAATCTCTACGCTTTGGCTAAATGAACTGTGTATACGGATTACCTCCGGATAATTGCATCTCACCCCGTGACGTCATGGACAATACCCCAATGACCCACCGATATACCGAGAATTGCTGTCTCGAGGGCCTTGTCTGTCGGAAAATACATGATCCCGCGAATACCATAGCTTGCACGGCTGTGTTTGGCTCTAGTGCAATGGCTTATGTATGTTGAGCTTGCGATATGGATTTGTCAAATTTCGGACTCTAATCAGATACGTAGGCGGGCTTAAACGTTGTCTCGTCCCCAAATGGAATATTCTCATTGATAGTAAGTTTTGGGTAAATCATAGAATCTTCAACAATATAGTTTGCTAACGAGAATCTCACCGAAGCAAGGTGCTATATCCAACACTGTGCCAAATCACATGTCTGAGCTCCAATTACCTGGCTGTTTAATGGACTGAAGCTCTGGAGTCCAGAAAACGTGATTCGGACTTCTCAGGGTAGATTTGGTGTTTGTCATCTTACTCTTCAGGCGAGCCCAGTAGCCTAATGGTTCTTCGTACAAGCGGTCCACATGAACCAGGATTTTGATGGGTCTGCGAGGTCTTTCAACAAAGAAGAAGACATGAATATAGCCAAAATGCCCGGGGTCTTGAGTCTGTTCCATATGCATGGTTCGTGATTTGTCAGGGTTGTCCTACCAAAATTTCATTTGGTATTCGGAATTGGGGTGGATGATACGCGTGCAGATGTCGTCGGAGTTGAACATGAAGCTGACTGCTGCGTCTTTAAAGGCAGGAATTGGGGCTAGCTTGACTACTCACTAGTACTAGAATGTATCTTCGGGTTGTATTTTTCCTGAAGCATGAGCTCAGTTGAATATTCCATTCCTTGGTAAGTATATAATATAGCGTAACAATAAGCCGAATAAATATCCAGTACGGCGAACCGAATCATTATCCATCCGTTCGGTCCTTTCAACCTGTTTGATCTATTCGATCTGCCCGATTTCTTCGATCTCGATCTGTTCGATCTATCCAATCCGTTCGATCTGTTCGATTCTACCGACTGATCCTGCTCTATGCAAACATTTTGTGTAATTTAAAGCAATTCAAGTAACTCAAGCAATATAAGCAATTTTTATAGACCGCAGGAGGACGCTGTCTTATTTATAGGAGACCTTGACTTCATACTAGACTCTGATTCTATCTGGGGAGGTTTGATGATGGTGTAGTGGCTATCAGCATTAGGATTTTCGCTGGAATGAGATCTATATAAGCTATTACTTAGGGCAAGCTAGTACATACGACCATAGGGTGTGGAGAACAGGGCTTCCCGTCCGCTCAGCCGTACTTAAGCCACACGCCGGGAGGTTAGTAGTTGGGTGGGTGACCACCAGCGAATCCCTCCTGTTGTATGTTTTCTTCCTTTTCTTTTTGCCATACTACTTAGCTGTGTGGTGCTTGCTTGGTCTTCACCTTTTCTCACACTCCGAAGAAGGACTGTTAACTAGGTAAAGGATACGTAGTGTAGGGAAAGGTAAAGATACCTAGTGATGCTGATTCCCGCAGTCTTCTATACATTTCTCCGTGCTAGAACTTAGATTGAATCATCGAGGTAGCTTCAAATAATAGAGACGATATACCTTATTCTTTTAACGTCCCATAAAACTTTGCCCATAAGACACATCACCTATGTATTCCATATAACGTCCTCATAGACTGACATCAACCCTACTAGCCATGGCGCTCGGTTCTACTACGATATGGCACTGAACAGCCGTACTGCCGAGTTCGGTAGTTTACGGAAAATGTCTCTTAAGGGCAGTTTTGCGCTAAGAACCATTCTGTATACCTTTATTGCCTCTCTCTGCATGACAGGGTACATTTGGGCCTTCCGAGAAGGATAGAGTCTTACTTCTAGCTAATTTGCTAATTCGTGGATGGCAATATGGCTGGGTATGCAGTTAAACCATTTGCTGATTGACCCAGTGACGAGCATTATCCGTCCCAAGTCCATGCCATTTGTTATCTTTTACGTGGATCATCCCCCAGTGTCTCAAGCACCCTAAGTCCTTTGATCTCTAGCTAGGATTCAATCAGATTGGGGCACGCTTTACCCACTTATGAGCTCTATCAACGGAATAGGTATGATTGGAATTTTTATACCAAGAAAGCTGCTTTTTCTGGGTTTACTTGTGTACAGGCTGTCTGTACGTGTACTTCTCATCTCGATATCTACCGCTGTCTTATTAAATTTCTTAATACTTTGCATACATGGGTACAATATGTTTAATTGAGAAGGCAAATTTCTTCCCGTCTGGTTATGAACGGAGCTAGTTAAAATGTCTAGTATGATGATGAATTTCCACAATCCAAAGACAGCTGCATTGGCAAAATATGATAAACTCTTCAAGAAACAACCCACCTGTTATCCTTGTAATAAAAAAGTCGTCATCCTCACTTCCCACGTCTCCAAATATCAACCACTCCCGCTTAACTAGCCAACCCGATCCTTCTATTGATACCTGCACATATGAAGCGTAAGGTTCCTCTATGAGGATGTTTTGTCTGTTACCTGCAATGTTCTCATCATCTATATACTTTAGAACCCCAATCACCTTTCTATACGAGACGTCCTCGACCCTGGAAATCGCAGGACATATACTGACCCGGTTGACTGTTTCCTGCTCTCGAGAAAACCCAAACGGCTCTCCACCATCTGAAATTGATCTTTTAGTTACCCTGTGCAAATTGTATCCGACGAAAAGGAAGTCTTCTATACTGGTACTATGGGTGACCCGGTCCCAATTGTCAAGGGATGTCTCCGAGTTTCGTTCCGCAAAGTGAATACTGAACATCAACTCCGTCTTAATTATCTCCATTATAGAGAATATACTAGGGCTGATGTTCAACCTGTGAAGGATAATGAGAGATACCGGGTGGATGTGGAGGTGTGGCCGACTAATACTGTGCTCGAGTCCAATGAGACTCTGGTTTTAGAGATTGCAGGCCATGACACCCAGGGTGTCGGCAAGTTCTCCCATGAGCATCCGGATAGGATCCAGCAGTCCTTGGCGGTCTCAACCATATCGAGGTGGGCCAGGAGTCTGGCTATCTCTTGCTCCCTCTCATACCGTCTCGGGAAGCTATTAATTGATCACCTACCTACAGGGAGTGAAGATATACATAGAGGATGGTACATTATGCTGTACTCAGCTAATTCATCCAATGTAGACAGGCGCCAGTTTACATCTAGAACATAATGAAGCTATCCTGTCTACCCAGGGCAGGAGTTTTATTTTCGGTTTCAGCACATCTATGTGTATCTATTCGTTTCGATGGGACTATTTACTGGTATAGAACGGAAACACAAGTTATGCCTCGATGCGAATTATACAAAGCAGTACCGTTTAGAATGATAAATGTGGCTGTATGCATCTCCAAGGACTCCGGTGTTTCAAAATTGAACCTAGGTATACGACAATAATGTTTTGTGCGCATGCATGTGGCACCATTTTTAGCCAATAGTTAAACACGAATAACCTTTGGGTCCCTTGATGCTGCAGCTATTTATAGGCATCGGGGTTGATGTATGAACCCATCCCAACATTATCATGAAGTGGCGCTAGCATTTACCTTCAATCGGCTTGTAGGCTGCTCCTGCCCATACTGTACATTCCGCTCAAATGAGCTTTGTGTAGATGGGTCTTCTTTTCCCACCGCAGATGGTTAAGAACGAAGTTAAATTCCTGTCGAGATCCTATCTCTCCAAAGGTTAAAGTTCGTAAAACAGCTCTACAGGTAATCAGTAGCTGCCAGCACAAGCATCGCGTGCACTCATGCCACGATCAGACCTGGTCCTGACGTAAGAATTGGGGCTGCTTTAAAACTTATCTTGAAACGGAAAGGGGTTCAATGGAAATGTCTTTTGCTTCTGGCGATGGGTGGGCAACTACTGTATCTTATCACACCATATCAGGAACATGAACCAGTGAAAGCTTCGGCATAACCGCCGCTATGCGACACCCCTGTCTATCCACCCCAATAAGACAGCCTGGAGGCACTGCCACGCCCAACTTGCAGCATAATGTCAAGGCTCCTACTCTCTTTCTAATTTGTCTTGTACAAAAAAGGAGTTAGCGCTAGGCTGAGCCACTCATGCGTGGCTAGGCTATCGTACACCCCCTCTTGCGCCTTAGGCAGACGGGTAAAATGCCCCGGTCATTACTTGGGTCCTATCAGGGTATATAGAGAGTATGGCCTTCCTGCGAAATATCCTATGAGTATCAAGTCTCAAAGAATTCGCAGTTTCCTAGATATCAACAGGTGTAATCATTACTATGCCTTCTCTGTACTCACGACCCCAAGTAACTTCCCACCCGCACCTCTCCGAGATCATCCAAATCTACCCAGAGGAAGAACCATGGTGCGCAGGATATGCTCCATCACAGCGTCGTCGCTGCCACATGCCAACAAATGCTCGAAACAGGAGAACCGCCATGTACTTGTTAGACGAAGGGACCGAAGACCTATATGCGGGACGAGATATCAACGACCTGCTCGAGGACCTGGCTCCTTACGTGCTGTGCACACGGTTCCATAGGAACCAGGCCCCTGAACTTGCCGCAAAGTGGAAGTGGAAAGTTCAACGATTCTTGGCCTCCTATATGATTCCTGCACCTACTCAACGAGCTGCTGGAGAGCGACGACAGACCAGCTCGCTGGCAAGATCCAGGCAAAGCGTAGAGGTCGACTATTCCAGCCCGGCAAAATGGCCACCGGTCCGCATTGGGGAGCCTGAACGTCTACGAACTACCCAACCAGCAACAGCTGCCTCACAAGGACGTCTCGTCAATGAGCGCGTCACTCAAACTGCAAACTCCACCAACAGACTACGCGAGCGCTCCATGAGTAGTGCTGCAGTTCCAACACAGGAAATAACGAATAGAACAAGAGCAGTAACTTCCTACTCCCAGACAGGCCGCCAGGTTGCCTCTGCTGCGGCATCGAATCGTGGGCCATCGAACATACTAACACCAACTATTCACACGACCTCCAGTCATGTTCGCTCTGGGAGTAGCTCAAACGCCTCTCTGTCCTCTACGACATCCTCACTTTCTGGCGATACTACTCGCCGACCCATTGAAGGAGACTGTACCATCTGCTTTGACCCCTTAAAAAATGCTCTCTCTGAAGCTGGTGATGGTGCTCACCATCGTACGGGAGACGAGGAAGAGCAGCAGGAATTATCCTGGTGCAAAGCCCGATGCGGAGTCAACTACCATACGACCTGCATTGAATTGTGGTTGAAGGCCTCCCCTAAGTCTACGTGTCCGACATGTCGGAGTGCATGGAGGAATTAGGGTTAGACGGTTCTGTTCAATTTGTACAGGTGCGTTAAGGGTTCTGTCTGGTAGACTAAACTCAAGGACCTGTACGCCTGATCTCGAATACCCCGTATTCATGCTGCAAGAGACGAGATCGAACATCAAGGTCATATTTATCTGAAAGCGTAAATTGAATACTACCTGTACCGTGAGACTAGCCAATCATGCAACTTAGATATGAACCTCTATGCTGTCGCCAAACAAAGATGGCGATCCGGCATACTTCACAGATTGTACCGTCCAAGCGGCAGCTCTGACACCCCAGGTTGCCCCATGAACTCGTTCGTTGTGGTCATCCAGGTTGAATGTTTCAAAGTCGTAAAAGAAGTCCATGTTACTCACGACCCGGAGCCAGCCATCCCGTCCTGGTTGCATGTTGGCGAAGACCTTAGAGAAGGGGGCCCAACATGCGTTACGCCAGCTTCCGTCCCACCACTGTGAGATGTGCAGGACGTTCGTGGACGGCCGGAAGGAGACATGCAAGCACAATCTATACCCATCATCGTCGTAGAAGTTAATATTGGCATTTGCCACACCTGGGTTAGGGCTGTTCAACTCTGCTAGAAGTCGGGTCATATCTAGACGAGAGACGAATTCTTGGTGGTTCGAGTTGGTCGCCTGCAGTTCATCCCCATTTAAAATTAGGGTGTAGCCCGTACCAAAGCTGACGCTCTCTAGTTGACTGGTGATCCTGGCCAAGGAGGTTTCGCTGGGATTTTATCTTAGCCATTATTGTCTGCCGCACCAAATTGGAAAGGAGAGAGGGAAATACGAATGCTGTCGATGTCAACCACCCAACGCGGCCCAACTGGTCCCTCATCTTCTTCTTTTTCCTTTCTAGGCCGGTGCCGCCGCCACTTTCATCCCAGCCAGTACCATCATCCTTGATAGGATGGGGCGCCGGATCGCGAGGGAGAACGTGATCTTCTGTACCCGTCTCCACGTTCGTGTCTTCGTCAGTCGGCGGAGTTGGTCTCGATGGTGGTCCCGTAGCGAGTGAACGCGAAGCCGCGAAGGACTGCCGGACCACGGAGTGTATTCCATGCACATTAGTTCCGATACGGAAGTGGCAAGGCTGTCAACGAGAGTGGTATGTGTCGCAATCAGTGCCAACAATCTAACGAGCTTATGTACTTGGTCGGGTGGCTGGTATTGCGCACACCTTTAGCCGGCTAGGGAGGGTTTTTATCTTTCCGTAGGAAATACCCCATGAGATGCTACAGCATGATAAGTCATTTTACATCTGAATATATACTGGGAACTTCAAGAAAAGACCAAATAAGCATGAGGCATCGAAATAAATCCTGGGCGTGATGGAAGAAGAATGTTCCAACAAATGCCTGCTTAAATTGTACGACTTGTCGGTGCTCCTTTAGGTAAGACAGAGCCTGGTCCATACCGCTTTATGTATTCCGGTCCAGGATGGCACGAAATCTGGTTATCAGCCGTGAGCGAGGTATTGCTCCGAGTAGTTGATTCTGTTTTGTTTTGAAGATATCCTGCATTCATCAAAGCAAAATCTTTCGATACTTGTTGAACACTTTCGTCATTGACATGACCGGTCAAGTACCGTGACCTCCACCCGAGGGCCTTATTGCCCCCATGGATGGCTCTCTTATCGGTGGAAACCATGAATACCACAGCATCACCCGTGGAATAATTGTTAATTGTACTGAAATTCCCTTTCCCATATTCGTCAGGATTGGCAGTTGAGTTGTATGGTTCGAACATGTGGTCATTTCCTTCTTGTTTGGGCTCAATCAAATAGATGGAGTTAAAGGAACGGGTGCAGATTTTGAGGCACTTATCCATGCTCAATCGCTGCTCCTTTAGCCTTTCAAGCTCATGTACATCCAAGTTGATATTCGGACCTATTATATCATCAAGGCTTTCGAGAAGGACTCCAAGATCCGATTGGGCAGTTTTAATAAGTTCTTTATAGTTTTCGAGGCTTTCAAAGGTAACAAGAGTCTGGCGGCGGCTAAACCGTTCACATTAGGAAAA